>APFE030748574.1:290110-326478 GCA_000404065.3 Pinus taeda
CCCTAAGCCTTCTTATTTATACAAATTGAGGACCCCAACAGTCCTCCTAAACTTTAGGAACTTAGCTGCCAAAACTTGTAGTTAACAGCAGTCCTACTTGACTTGCTTGGCTGCCCCTTGTGCTTCGAGTTTTTTGATGGAGAATTCGAGGTAAGGGCTCATAAATGAAGGGGACACCTTCCTACAAATCCTCTCCCTTGTTCTTCCATGAATTTGGCTGCCAAGTGCTCATTAAACCTTTGATTTTGTCTCAATATTTACCAAACATCTGCATAAAGCACACATTAGACTTTTTGGCACAATGACTAACCCAATTCACTCTATTAGCATAAATATAATAAAAAACATGTAATAAACTAATGAGAATGGTGGATTAAGTCTAATTAGGAGGCTAAATGAGCCCATATAATTACCCATTTCTGGGGCTCATCATCACCCCCTACTGAAAGTGTTGCTCATCCTCTGAGCAACTATTCTATCTCTTCGTCTTTGATTGCTTTGACTGCCTCTCTCACATCCTAAGCTTCTGAGGTGATGTCCTCTTCTCGGTCATGAAACCCTTCTTTTCTCTCTACTTCGTCCCACTGCCTGTGCTCCTCTTCTTCTTTGACCCCTTCCAGCAATCCTAAAAGAAAGGGAGGACTGAACTTTAGGCCGATCTAGTTGGCCTACAGATTTTGCATTGACTGTTCATAGAGTGGTACTCTTGCCAAGGCCTCGCTCATCCTTGTTGGGGAGTGGTATTCTCTTATTTTTAGAATGTGGGACAGTGTGTTCCATCTCCTTGTGCAAGCATGAACGCAGTTATCCCCAACAGTCTTTCCATGTCCTCAAAGTGAGCAATGACCTGAGCTTGTTTTTCAATGTAATCTGGGAGAACCTGAGGGTTGTTGGCCAAGTGCTAATGGGCATATATTAAAGCTGAGGGATCCTCTGGTTCTGCCCTGATCATGAGTGGCTCACTTAGCTCCCTATTCATGATATTCTGAATCTCTGATGCCCTCTTTTCCTCATGATTTAACCAAGAGGCCATGGCCATAAGTTGCACATCTCCCAATGCAGCATTGGGGTCCCATAGATTCATGTTTGGAAGGGCCAAGTTGTGTAAATAGAATTTTGATAACTTGGCCTTATCTGCTGCTGAGTTACTGTCACACAAAGCCATGAATTGATGGTAATTCTGAAATGGAATGGTGCCCCTTTGGGCCATGGTGTTAATTTGGAATTTCAACCATTGATATTTGAGATATAAGGCGTATGACTTAGCAGGTTGCCTACATTGTAAGGCTTCTACTACCTAGCTGGCCATGCAGGCTAGTTGGGCTTCTTTCTCTTGCACCTATTGCTTTAGAAACTGTATTTCCTCTGTTGCCTGTGACTCCTTTTCCTGTAACAGTTTTGTTAACGCCTCAACCTCAGCCTGTAGCTTGTCCTCTCTCTGTTGTTCATCAAATTTTTCCTTGTCTACTAGAGGCCCTTCTTGCTGTTGTTGTTCTCTCAAAATGAAGGGCCTATCTTCCTTATGACTTCCCTGTAGCTGTAACTGTTGTTTCAGCAGCTCATTCTCCTCCTGTAGTTTGGCCCTTTGACTGCTTTCCACATGCCTCACCATGGCCAATTCTTTTCTTGATTCCTTGAGTTGTTCTTCTAGGTGGCCTATGTCTGCCACACCCTTGGATTTGGCAATCCTCATCCAAGTGTGAGTCCTAACCCTTTCTTATTCTAGTGCAAAAAAGAGTGGTGCTGCAAATTTTTGGGGAATGATCTTCCCAGCTTCTAACAGGTTGTAGTATGAGCCCAAGCTAGGCCGAGGGCTTGGTTCTAGTATCTCCTCGGTCTTTTCTTCTCCTTGTGATTGTTTGGTTGCCTTTTCCTCCAATTTCTTGGTCTCCTTTAACTTAGCTAGAGTTTCCTGTAGAGATGTCTCAGCTTCCTGTAGAGTTGTCTTTGAGTCCATCATCCTAATTCTCTCTCTCCAGGTGGAGGTTTTTGGGCTTCCTCATTCATAGGTGACATATATCTTTGAAGGAGACTCTTCTTTTGGTTTAGTTGTTGTGTCCTCAATGACAATTGGCTCCTTTGACTATGGCTGGGGTCTGCCCACTTTGATCCTTGTGCTTCTCCTTGCTTTAAAGTACATGGAGGTTTGCCTCTTTCTCTTCCCTTTTTGTTTTGGAGGTGTGCTTAAGGCAGCAAGTGCAGCTGCTACCTCCCTTGCTAATATCTCAGGTGATTTCTCCTCTTACTGTTCTTTTTCCTTGCTTCCTATAGAAATCCCTGTGTTAACTGTTTCAGTCTGTGTCACTGATATCTCGAGATGTGTTTGTTCTTTCTCTTGCTGGGTGCCTGCCTTGGCTATGGCAACCTTATTTTGGGCTTTCTTGGACTTTTTCTTGCCAATCTTTGTCCTTTTTCCCTTCTCTGTTTTTGATGTTTTCTCCTTTTCTATCTTAGGCTCAGTAGTCTTGTCAAATTCCTCTTCTTCCTTCTGTTCTTCCTCTTTTTTTTCCCTCTGCTTAAATGTCTTGTGCTCCCTCATCAATGTTCTTCTCAATTTATTCAATTTGCTGCTCCTGAATCCTCCTGGCATGGTGTTGAGTGCTTCTTTTTGTGTTTTAACTAGAAAAGAAATTGCTTAGGTGGAAAAAAACAGTTAATCACTGAAACAGAGGATAGTTGAATTCGGTTTTTTTTTTTTAAGATCAAAGAAGGAATTTCTCGTATGCTCCTTACAGTATCAAATGGCAATAATTCCCCTGTTTGAAAACTGTTGTCACCCAGAACTTGAGTGTCTATTTATGAAAGGAAGAATTTTGTTTTTACAGACAGAGCACAAGGATCAGGTTCTCTTCTCAGCACACAGACAGATATGAAAATTCAATTTTTTTTTTACACACACAGGCTGGCCTCCACGGCTGCATATATCTTCCCTATAGGAGAATTTAAAAAGAAAACATGGAGGAGATTTTTGATGTAAAAAAACTGGGGAAACTCAGTGCAATATGCAGGCAAAAGTTTTACTTCCAATACACAAGCAGACTTTTCCTCTGATTTTCCAATCTGATGCCGTTCAATTCACCACCTTGCACAAACACATCATGCATAGGGGATATTTTTTGAACCTACCTCGTTTTGAGCTTGAAATTTGGTGAAAGTCCCGAGTTTTTTTTCTACAGGGCTGTTCTCTACCTTTCTTGTAGAAGCCTTCCTATAGAATTCACCCGGCTCCTGTAGAATGAAACTGTGCTTCCTGTAGAGCCCGATAGGCGGGAGATTTTCAAAAAATAGGCAGAAATATCGAAAATCAGGCAGAAATCTTACAGAGGACCACTGGTTAGCTTCTCTGGAAGTGGTGGATGCGTACTCCAGTTGGGAACGTTTTGAATGCAAAGTGAACAAAGAGTGGTGAATGCGTTAACTGAGTCGTCTTTTAACTACTGGCGTGATTCGTGGTGAGGAGATGAGGTGGCCAGATGTGCGTTGGCCCCATGCAAACTGCAGTGCTATTATGAAACCGTATGCTGCTTGCCCGTAATCACTTCCATCAATTACATTGGAGTTTAAACAACCACCACTACCTATTTTTAGTTTTCTTCTCGAGATGGCTGAGCACACATGCCGATTGCACCCATTGAGCGTTGTTTGAACTAGATGTGGCACTGTCTGAACTAGATGAGGGTGGCTAGTTAGCTGGCCACCGATCTTGTTTAATCACAACCATCTCACTCTCCACGCAGTTCTTAAATTACGTTCATGCAACAGAGGAACGGGTTTAGTCATGTACTTGGAAGTCGAATGCGTTAGCTATGAGGTGCTATGGCCTTTCCTTCTACTGCATGCCTTTGTTTCTATGGATGCATGCTTGTCTAGTTTCTGATATGTGGCTATTTTTCTTGTGCAGGCATCCTCTAGCTGGATCTAAGCTACAGGAGTCTGCTTCCACCTTCAGATTTGCACCCTCATGCTGCTGATGCTAGATTTTTGTAGGATAGCGACTTGTTTTCTCCATAGCTCCCAAGCAATAGATCGGATTGACCTGAAATTTTTTGAACATGTTTCTATCATCGTTATGCACCTCCCATAGCAAAATTGTGGTCAATGGATGCAAATATTTCGAGAAAAAACTGAAAATTACTGAAGGTGATAGAGGTCAATTTCTCAAAAACAGTGCACTGGAATAACTGAAATTGCTTGGGCAGGTTACTATCATCCATATGCATCTCCCCATGAAATAGGTTTTGAAATGGATGCCGGGATATCGAGAAAATGCAAAAATGGCTGAAGGTGATAGAGGTTGATTTCTTGGAAACCATGCACTAGAATTGGCTGAAATTGCTTGGGCATGTTTCCATCATCCCTATACAACTCCCCATAAAACAGTTTTTTAAATGGATGCATGGTTTTCAAGTTAGGGAAAAAACAAATTTTTGCTCTATGTATTTTTGTATCGGAGCATTCTGTAGTTTTTGCACAGTAAGGAAAAAATGAGCTTGGGCTGTAATGCAGACTTGGAATTGATGGGAGAGAGGTTTGAAGATTTCAAGAGGATTTATGAACCCTTTATGAAGCTTCCATGTTCGCCAAACTGCTTTTTAAAATCCATTTCTAGCTTTATGTAATTTCTACAGGAACTTCCTGTAGAAAACACAGTTTTCAGAAACGAAACACAATGAGGTGGAAAAAATGATGGAGAAGGGCAAGGGATGGAAACAAGGATGTTTATAGGCCTCATCGACAAATTCTCAACCTTCGGGTCCTCTTCTGAGATCGATTTTGGCTTGCTTGCAGGTTCTACAGGAACTTCTTGTAGAAGACACAGAACTTCCTATAGAAGGTGAAATCCTAATCCGAATGAGACCAAATCGTAGGAAAGGGTAATGGTCATGGAGGAATGGATGGTGAGGGATGCTGGCAGCCTGGTGCTGACCTCTGTCCTTGTTTTGTGCGATCCTCCTAACCTGCAATGTCCTTCCTGGAACCTGCAATTATTCAACAGAAATTAGGTTTATTTTTTCTTTTTCTCTTTTCTTCTTTCTTTCTCTTTTTTTTTGAAAACAACTAGGGTGCCTCATGGAGGTTTTCACCCTAATTTCCTGCCCTGAGTGCCTCCAAGAGAGGTTTTCACCCAGGGATCCTATTCTCTTTTTCTTTTCTCGTCTTTCCAACCCATTGACCGCCTCATGGAGGTTTTCAATCAATGAGCCAATCTAAGACGTCTCCGAGGAGGTTTTCACCTTAGATTTTTATTTTCCTCTTATTTTTCATTTTCTCTTTTTCATTTTTTCTTTTTTTTTTTCTACCCTACCCTACTTGAAAAACAAAATCATTTTCAAGTATAAGAATACTTCCAATGGAGCCATGTGCACATCGAGATTAGAGATAAAATGATGTGGAGACTTGAAATGCATGCTTTGACTGCTATCCAGATTTCAGAAACCAAATGATTTGACTTTGAAGGGATCAAGCATAGCTGAGGAATAGAGTACTACTGCAACTTAGTGATCGTCTAGAACCATATCTCAATATAGCTCTGATATCCTTGGTCCTTTTGCCGATCTGGATCATTCTTCATGTCACCTTCTACCATGACCTTCTCATCTTCCTCTTTTTGCTGATTTTTCTGTTGAATACATGGAGGATTTGATGGTAACCATGAGGGAGCTCTCTCGATATTTGATTCTATTGTCTTCTCTTTATCAAGTGCAGCCCATGGTCCTTTGATTTCCTCTTTTGAATCTTCTTTTGCTGGATGTGGTCCTTCAATGCTTTCAATATAGTCTCTTTTTAGCAATACTCTTCCTGAGCTATGGTGAATATCATTGAGCTCAAGAGGAGTTGTTTGAATGTGTTATGCCTCAGCATTGTAATTGAGTTGAGCTACTCCAATGTGTGGGTTTAGAAATGGTGGTACGAGTACTTGAGTGGGGGTGTATATTTGAGATGGATGTGGATGGGGTTGTGGTTGGGTAGGTGGTTTCCCACTATATACTTGCTGAGCCTGCCTGTTATTTGAGTTCGAGTTCAGTTGAGAAAGCATTTGGGGCTGCCTTGTTGGAGTAGGAGGCGATGGTTGCGGTTGAGTAGGTGGTGGAGGAAAAGGAGTGGGAGGAGTGTTGTATTGTGGCCTCCACCCCTAATGAGGTGCATTCCACTGAGGTTGTGGCTAAGCGTAGGGGTGAAATGGATGAGTAGCTGTTTGGGGATAATATTGAGATGTGACAGACCAAGGAGGAGGTGTGGACTAGGAAGGATGAGTAGGGGAACCCCAAGAAGGCATGGAAGTGGCTTGATAGGGGTTGTAATAGGCCTGGGATGTCCCTTGCATTCCCTCCTGGTAAGTTCTAGGTCCATGTGGCCTCCTTTGGTTCATGAAATAGAGTGGTTCAGTGGCTCCTTTGGCCCTTTGATATGTAGCTTTAATTCCAAGCAAGGAAGGACATTGGTTCGTAGGATGGTCTCTTTCACAAACAAAACACACTTCTATGGAGTGCAATGGACATTCGTTCCTAGGATGCTTTCTAGTGCACCTAGGACAAAAGATGGTCAAAGCCCTCTTAGCTTCCTCTTGATTCCTTTGGATCCACCAGGTATCCATTTGCATGGCAAGAAACTGCCTCACCTAGCTCTTGAAATCTTCCATCTGATTTGCAAATTCGTTTTTAGATAAGGTATTGCTCCCAACATTTTTGTTTGTAGCCATTTGCTCCAGAGGAATGTTTTCTTCTTCTTCTCCCCTAGAGGTTCTTCAAATATGTCTTGCTGTCCAAGGTTTCTTCTTAATCACAACCATCAAAGAAGAGAGAAGGTTGGCTGTGTGAAGTAGTGGGGGTGTTGTGCAAACATTTTTCTGAATTATCTCTACTCCTACAAGGCATGAAAGGAAATATTTTTGGTTGATTTTCACCTTTTTTTTTGTTTCTGCTTGTACCTGTAAAACTGAAATAGATTGAACTGCAACTAACTAAAACCTATCTTGCTGAAATGAAAATGCAGAATTGAAATGAAAGAAGGAAAGGACTAATCTACTTTTGCGGAAATGAAATTGCAGAATGGAAATGAAACAACTACTCTACTCTTGTTGAAATAAACTACTTAGCAGAAGGTTGTAGTAGAAAATAGAAGAAAAGTAGCAATCACCAATACTCTGATGCTTCCCAGGCAATGGTGCCAAAAATATGGTGGGCTCCAGTATTGTAGCAATAATGCTGCAACTCCTAGGACTCCCTTCTTTACTTTTATCAATGTGGTAGTTCGTAAAAAACTTGGAAGCGATGGTGCTATATGCACAAGTACTAGCTCTTGTCGTAGGCTGTCACTTGTTCAGTTGGCACAAGTCTGCTAGGAGCTTAAGCCAACTTCTATGAGCTCTTAGAAGAATTTTTTAACTATGATGGATGAAAGCTAACTCAACAGAGGCTAATCTTCTTGCAGAAAGAAGCGGAAAGCTGAAAGGAAATGCAAACCCTAGCAAACCCTAGTTTTACCGACTAACCCTACTGGTGCAAGAAAAGGGATGAAAGATGCAGAAATGGATGCCATTGACTCTTGGAAAGGTGAAGTGCATGTGACTAAGCTATTTCTGAAGTGAAATTTGAAAAGGAACATCTTTTTGTATTTTGGAGTAATCTTGTAGAATTATTATGCATGTACTTTAACTGTTTTTTATTGTGCAGATGTTCATTGGCGAAATGAAATGGGGTATGTGATTGTAGAAGGTTGGGAAGGTGAAAATAAGGCCTAAGGGGTCCCTATCACCCTTCCAGAGAGTTTCACATCGATCGAATCTCGAAAAACTGCTCACGTGATATTCTACAGGAAGTCTGTAGGGGTTCTACAAGATGTTCCAAAAGAGGATTTTGGAGAGTTGATGGTGGAAAAACAGTGGAAAAGTGGAAATGGAGGTTGGATGAGGATGTGAAGGGGTCTAGGACCTAATGAATGAGGCTGAGGAGTGATTAAGGTGATTGGATTCGTTCCTGGATGGAGGAAGCAATGCTGCATCAGAATGTAGAAATTAGGGCAAAGTGAGAAAATGTCGCAAATGGAGGGCAAGAATCTAAGTTAGGGGATGGAGCAAGTTGTATTGATGAAGGAAGGGTAGGCAGGGAGGTATCACAAGTTTTCTGCATGTTATTTTCCAAAATTGATCAAACGAAGACTAGGAAAACCAAAGATCTAGCTATTTTGACCCAATTTGACCTAAATACCAGAAATCATGATGGACAGAAGTTTATTGGAAGAAAATCATGTAAGAAAACTATGAAAGCCAAGCAAGAGCAGATCTAAGAATGTAATCACAACTGGTATCAACTTTCCTAACTAAAAATCTAACACTAGCAATTGCATGCAAAGGCAAAAACAATGTTTTTGTGGCAGCAAGTATGCCTTGGTCTTAGCTCATGGTCCCAAGGAGGGAGAGATGTGATCAAGGATTGCTTGGAGGCCTTTTTGCAAGTATTTTCCTTTACCAACTATCAAATCAACCTGAAGCATGAAAATTTATTTCAATCACCAAAAACGACCTAAGTAACAAATCAAGATTTTAATCTAAATAGCAGAAATTATTCTATGAATGCAACAAAAACACATAAAAGTACACAAAGGAGGTACTGGCACTTGGGTTGGACCCAACCCCAAGAGCTACAGCCTCCTAAGAAATATTAGAGCTGGTGCAAAGCTAGATTCGTCTTTATTGATCAAAAAATAATAGTTACATCCCAAAAATTATCTACAAGAAAAACTCGAAAATGTGTTTCACTAAAGTGTGAAAATAGATTATCAAATGGCTAACCTAGTGACTAAAATCTAACTACAATCTAACTAAAATCTGACTAACTGAAATGAGGCCCTAAGCCTTCTTATTTATACAAATTGAGGACCCCAACGGTCCTCCTAAACTTTAGGAACTCGGCTGCCAAAACTTGCAGTTAACAACAATCCTACTTGACTTGCTTGGTTGTCCCTTGTGCTCCGAGTTTTTTGATGGAGAATTTGAGGTAAGGGCTCATAAATGAAGGGGACAACTTCCTACAAATCATCTCCCTTGTTCTTCCACAAATTTGGCTATCAAGTGCTCATTAGACCTTTGATTTTTTCTCAAAATTGACCAAAAATCTGCATAAAGCACACATTAGACTTTTTAGCACAATCACTAACCCAATTCACTCTATTAGCATAAATATAATAAAAAACATGCAATAAACTAATAAGAATGGTGGATTAAGTCGAATTAGGAGGCTAAATGAACCCATTAAATTACCCATTTCTGGGGCTTATCAGTTTGGCAAGGGAAAAGGTCCCCCTAGTAATGATAAAATGATATTACTAGAACAATTTTTATATTTTGGAGGTTAGGATGCAACATAGCATAATATTTTTCATCCCTATTTTGTAAAGGGTGTCAATCAAGAGATTAAGTCTTAGCATGTTTGTATTAGGATACACCTTTGGGCTTTAGCCATGTTCATTGGTACTCATCCTTATTAAAAAAGTGTTGTACATCTTCCATGTATTTAAGAGATGCTTGATAAATTAATAAATTATCACTAAGGAAGCCATCTTCTACCTCACCTTTAGAATCATTTTTCTCTAACTAATATAGATGGTCTAGGCCCATGTTTCTTTTATTAGGACTATTCAAAGTTACATTATTGGAATAACATTAATCATTAACTAACACTTCTTAAAAAAACTAATCTATTTAAAATATATATTAGAGCCCAATGACCCACATAAAAGTTGAATTAGTTGGCAAATAAGTAGAGTTATAATTTCTATAATTCATATAACATACCTAATGGGGCATCTTCCATCATGGCATTTTAGTTATGTTTGGAGATATGCAACTTTCATTTAGAAAAATTTATCAATAGGTCCATTATTTTATGTAGCATTATCTAAGCACCAAGATGTGGGACATTTCCATCGAAATCTACATGTAATTTCATAATAATATTCCCTTATCTTAGCACACTAAAAAAACCCTCATACACCATATGTAAAATTCCCACTAAGTGTCCTCAAACCACAATGAATACAAAATACATGTAATTCATAATAAAAACACGTATAAATATATTTAACACAATAGCAACATATAAGACACAAATTAGAAAATGTATATTTAATTAAATCATCAACTAGCCCAAATCTTAGATGTTCCTCCTAGTTGTAGACTCCATTATTCCAACTCTATAAGTAATACACACAACCTGGCACTACGAATCCACAAGGGAAAAGGCTCACCTAAATATGGTTATAGCCCATAGCTAGTACCTAACATGTTCAAGGTCATGGTATCAAACCCTAGAAGAACCCTAACCTACAAGCCCTCCTCCCACATTAGCTTGCACAACCAAAGGTAGTGCATCGTCGTGCACCCCCTTCTTAAGGCCTAGTGGCTTTAGGAGCTCTAATTATCCTAAAGGATTTACAAGTACCCTTTTATGCCCCACATAAGGATACCTATTGTTGAAAATAGCAACAAGAAATGCTAAAAAAAGCATTGCTATAGATAGCATTTCAGGATATATTCCAATTTTAATTTGTCCTTGAATTAAAATTCGAATTTAGTCTCACCAACTGTTTGAAAAATAATTAATTAATTCATATTGAGTTGATTAGTTGGTGAAAATCAAACAAAAAGTCTTTGTGAAGACATGCAACAATTATCCCTTTGATTGAGGAAGTTATCCCTTAATTAAGGAGATAAGGATGAGTTGTATTTGAGTTGTCATTAGTTAACTCAGTTAACTGAGTTAAGTCCAATTAAATTAGTTCCAAACAATTTGTGGAACTAATTGTGAGTTCAGTCAGTTAATGCATGCATGCATGCAACTAGTGTTCCCCAGATAATTGAATATTCTTTCATAAATAACCAATGCATGTCAGTTCAGACAAAGACCCAGTTAAGATTAAAGGTAGAGACAATGTAATATTAATTGCTAGAATACTCCCATGTGAATATATCTTGCATGCGGAAGAAATTCATTCCTTGAGTATTGTGCAGTTACTATAGAGGTCAGAGTAGTGTGTGAGGTGAGAAACACACAGGTGGCAGCTGGAGGACCCAGGAGAAACTGTGCAAGGAAATAAGAGGCTTGGAGGACTAAAGGAAGGCATATGTGTTGTCTATTCTGTCTATAAGCAGTAGTGAGAGATTGTAATGAGAGCTAGAGAGCTAAAGCTTTGTGTAATCCTGAGATATTTCCACTTGTATGATAATATAGATAGTGGGGTTTTTAGCTGAGGTTTTCCCCAGAGTATTCTTCTGTGTTTCATGTGTGATTGAATCTTCTTCTCTGTTATATGTGTTTTGTTTGATCTTGGTCAAAATCGATTAAGCTTCCACAAGAATGATTGTAGAAGTAGATTAAGTATTTTTCTTTAGTACATTGCATAATCATATTAATCTATAGTGAGAATTTCTACATGGTATCGGAGCAAAGGTGATCAAAGCAAAGAACAGTATAAAAAGAAGGGAGAAGTTCGAAGTTTGAAGTTCTTGATTGTAGGTACAAAATCGATTTCCTATCACATATCAAAGTTCACCAATGGCATTCAATGGCTTGATACTCAAGTATGCCATGGATGGCAGCTCAAATTACATAGCATGGAAGGATTTCATGGAAGCGGTATTAGAATACAATGGTTTGAAGGACTTGATTGATCAAGAAGTCCCCAAGCCAACATTAGCTAATGCCCAAGAATTAGTGGAATGGAAGAAATGTGTGGCGAGAGTGAGGAGGATTCTTCTGGAGGGAGTTTGAGACCATATTGTCTCAAGTCTCTATGGGAAGGAGACTCATTTTTCAATGTGGAAGACATTGAAGGATCTATATCAGAACAACAATGAATAGAGGAAGTTGGCGTTGAAGGACAAGATTCAGAAAATCAAGTGTGAAAAGGGCGACATGATCTCTACATATCTAAACAATCTCACCACCTGTAGAGATGAGTTTGGAAGTGTGGGAATCATGACAGCTGATGATGACATGGTGAGTCTTGCTCTCCACAGTCTTCCCAAGAGCTGGCATAGCTACCAGGACTCAGTGAATGGAAGAGAGAAACTACCAAATTGGGAATGGCTATGGTTGGATCTGACGCAGGAGGAGATCAAGAGAAGCACTAGAGATGGTTCTTCATCTAAGCATGATGATGAAGAAAATCTAGCCTTAGCAAGTAAGGCACGGAAAGGGAAAGGGAAGGCTTCCCGTTCCAAATCGACTTCTTCCCATGGAGGGAAGAATATTGACAAATATAAAGTGAGATGCTTTAATTTTCATGAGGTGGGCCATTATGCAACTGATTTTTCATTGAAGAAATCCAAGAAGGGATCCTTAGAAGGATCTGAAGGTGAGGCATTGGCCTCTCAGTTCAAATTGGATTTTACCCTCATCGCATGCATGGTTTCATCGATGATGGGTTGTGGTTGATTTCTGGATAGTGGAGCCTCATTCCACATGACCGGTTGTTATAGACATATTTGAGCACATCAACCCCAAGCTTATATTTCAATGAATTAGGGCTCATCAACTCCTAAAAAAATTGTTTTATGCCCTAAAGGAACACAGTCATCTAAAACATCATTCCCCAAAAGTTCCATATGAGAACCCATCCAAAAACTGCCTAAATTGAACCATACTGACTGCTCCACTGGAAAAGTACGATGCATACTAAATGGTACACTGCCAGGGTGTGATGCATACTATTTAGGCCTTCTATAGGGTGCAATGGGCGAGGATGGATAAATGTCCGGGATATTTTTCAGTTGATTACTCATAGAATCTTCTAGAACTTTCTCCTATGCCACTTTCCTCTTTGAATTCACCCAAGGATGAATAAGGGATCTAAAAAAATCTCCAATCCCTTCTCTTATGGAACCCATTGTAACAAGTGGAATGACACTAATCAAACCCCATGGATGACTCACACCCTTGCAAACATCTTTAAATGGATCCCTCATCCAAGAGATATGGAGGCTGGAATATTGTGAATTGCAAGGAAATGCTGATAGTTTGTAGTTGAGGAAAGAGCATTGTATTGTTGGAGTGATCTTGCTATTTCATGAGGTGAAGAAGGATTGAAGCTGGGAGGATGATGCTAGATCAGACAACTGGGTTGTAATTCTCCTTTCTATTAATAAAGTTCTTCAACTTTTCTTCCATATGATTGTGCAATTATGAATGTTATCATTTGTGAATGCCATCATTTGTTTATTATATATCTAATCCTATAATGTCTATGTTGTAATAGATCACGATGCTTTGACGGTTCTTTGTTGTTGTACTTGTGTAGGTACTCTCCAAGCATGTTAAGTACGGGGAGGAGTTGGAGTATCTGTCAAAGGGGAGAGAGATCAAGCAAGGGATTAAGCGGAAGTTCTAGGTTGTTTCCATTATCTTTCTCTTATCTATTACACATAGAAGAAATAATTGAATTGCTTTAAACTGTTGTTTCTAGGGTAGCTACCAAACCTAGAGGGCTAGCATTATTTAGGAATACTAGTTTTCCCATAAACAAATTGGAGACTCCACTAGGGAATGAACAGATGTTTGTTTGTTGTTATTGTTTGTTTTATAAACTATAGATTGAGTCTGAAGTCAGCTAGGTAGCCTTTGAATTGCTCTTTCTCTGCAATTGCATAGTAGATGAATGTTGCTTTAGTCAATCTCTGGTTTAGTTTATGAAATAAACGTTTGACTTACAAGCACATCTAGATGCCCTTTTTGGTAGCTCAATAACCTCTCAAGACATTCCATCATCCTTTTCTCTTTATTGTTGATCAAAACCCACCTTAACTCATTGAAAACAACTCCACATTTGAGCCAAAACCCTTTTCATTTGTGCTCCCTGGACCATCGCACTGTCTTCTAATGTAACTCGGTATGCATTGCACCTCCTGAGTGTAGTAAGTGTGATGCATCTCTGTTTTTGTGAAGCCTAGGTGCGATGATTGACTAAACTCTTTTTCCATCTAGAAATTGAGGGTTTTTGACCTTGTTTTCAGTTTTGTTTGGTTGTTTTGTTGCAAATGAACAGTGCCTCTTTATTAAAGCTTACTTGCATCACTTAGATCAGCCTCAATTACATTAGGATTAGTGAATGTTTTTATGTATTTGTTCATCATTTACAATCCATTTTCGAAAAGTTGTTTAAGTCAATTTGTCGCTTTGATACAAAAAGTGTCGTAATTGTCGTTTTGTGTCGAAAAGAGAAGTGTCGTGAATTCTTCCTTCCCTTGATAATTGATTGAACTTTTCTTCATGTATTTGGTTTGATTTGCTTATATTCGAAGTGTCGAAAGCATTTTTATTCAAAATTGAAAAGTGTCATTTTGAGTCTTCCTTTCTCTTTTGAAGAAGAAATTGTCGAAAATGTCATTTTGAGTGAAATATTTCAAATCTTTGCTACATTTAGTTTTCCTTTTTGGCATTTTTCACATTAAGGAGAACGAAAACAAATACATGCATTTGCATTTAGAATTTTTTGATTTGTGTGTGAAAAAATGATTTAGGGAAATGCACTTGTGTGTGCTCTTTGCTCTTTGCTTAAAAGCACTATTATTTTTTTTCCCTAGTAGCTAGGATTTTCATTGCTCAAATAAACAAAGATTGTTTATCATTGTAGATTGCATCTTAGGAATTTCAGATCATCATCATGCGGTGAACCATTGAAAGGAAAACTCTAAACAAGATCAACTTTAAAATGAATTTCAATGAACCTAACAACGCTTTGGAACTTAACACAACATATCTAGAGGTCTAGGTTAGTGATGTGTTCTGACATCATTAAAACTAGTGGCTATCGTTTTCATTAAAGGTTGGGTGATTCCTCCTACTTGATATGACAAGTTCTAGTACGGACTTGTGCTCCCCGTACTGTCGCGTATATATTGGGAGACCACAATAGGCTTAAATACTTTATCCATAGGAAACTGAGTCTGCCACCTTATTGATCGCAATGCACTAAACACAACATTTGGGAAGATTGACTTCCATACATAAGTCCTTGTTAATTTCTTTTTAATTTATTACCAAGTTGTATATTGCAGTTTTGTGATTGGTTTGGTAATCCATCTATCTAGATTTTCCAGAGTAGTCACTTTCATTCCTTTTTGACTCTTTAAAAGAAAAGGTCCATCTGAGCACTTGTCCTTTCAGGCTCATTAAAAATCGAAGGAGACTAGAGTCATCTTTAGCTTTTTCTCGACTCTTAAAAACTGAAAAAGCAAAGTTGTGTCCAAAGTGTCATTAAAATTAATTGACTGCGAATAACATCCCTATTCCTTAGTTGATCTTAGGTTGAGACATATGATGATAAATCTAGAGTCCACTGATCAAGGAATCCCTTTTTATGAGAATCCTAGTCCTTTTCCTTCTTTCGGAAATATTGGTGCTCCTTATATGACTACATTATCCCTTCCGGGACTTACCATTGGCCTGCTAGTATGGCTGTTTTCAACCTCCTCGTTTCAAAATGTCGAGACATCTCTAAAATCGAGTGCATCTCCAACTGGACAAAATTAACCTCCAGTTGATACTAAAGTTGACCCTTTTCCTTCTTCCTTGTTTGTTTCTTCCTCCCCTTCTTCCTCTTCGCTTGGTGAAAGTATTGGTACTAGAAACCAAGTGGCTAAGAATAAGAAGAAAGGGAAGAAGAAGAAGAAGAAGAAGAAGCCAATTCAACAAGGGGGCAACCAGGCAACCATTGCTCTGAATGCAACATCTGATGAAAATCTATCTGTTAAGCCTCACAAAGTCAAATATCCATGCATAATTTGTGTGGGAGACCATTTTCATCGAAATTATCCTTATTTTCCTCGAATCTTGAAAGAATGGTCCTCCCGTTCACACCATCCTATGTCATCAACCTCTAGAGATCATGTTGGTAACACACCATCAACTAGTGATAGTAAAGTTCATGGATAGAAGGGAAAGGTCAGGATTCCATGTAGGTTATGTGAAGGTAATCATTCCTTTCACCTTTGTCCCTTTTTGGATGAAGCCAAAAGAGTGTTGGATAACTGTCCTGCTTCACCACAGCAACTTCCATCTGGTTACAGGAAACTCTCCTTAAATCCTTCACTAGTTGATAAATCGACTGACCAAAATCAATCATCGGTTGAAACCTCTCTCTCTAAAAATGAATCCTATGAGTCTATACCTGATCCAAATCAACAGGTCAAGGTAACGGTTGACCCGATTTCACCTTCAACTAATTGTACCTTTCCCGAAGAGAGTGAAAATCATACCACTCAAGTTCTTTTTGTTTCCTCAGATTCAAATGAGCTTGGGGGCAGTTCACCTGTTCCATCAAGACAGGAGGAAAATCCTCCAGTTCTCATAATTCAAGGGGTTAATTCTCCCATTTCTACGGTACCCCCTCCAAGTAGTCTAGTCACTTCCTTTGATTGGAATCCACTGGCAGGATCCCGCCTTCCTTCTTATGTGCCATTCCAGATCATAGTACAAGTTTGTAAAATGATTGTATCTAGCACTATTATAGATGAAGGTGCATCAATGAGTATTCTTTCCTCAACTGCTTGGCAGGCGCTCGATTCGCCACCGCTTGTGCCTATTACATGGAATCTGTTGGGCTTTAACAAAGGAACCAGTCAATCGTTAGGGATCCTTCCTCAGTTACCTATCACTTTGGGAGGAAAAATCGTTTATCTAAACACGATGGTGGTCCCAAGACCTTTAGATTACAATTTACTTCTTGGGTGTGACTATGTTTATCACTTGGGAGCTATTGTTTCAACACTCTTTCAAGTGATTTGTTTCCTGCATGAAGGCAGGATTGTCACCATTGACCATCTTTCATTTCCTAGTCCAAATATAGCTCCTAGTTAACCATCATCCCTAAATGGTCCATTTATACCAATGGTATCATCCCTGCCGCGGGTTAATTATGTGGCAACCTATTCCATACCTACATTGACTGATGATCAATTCAATGATGTTGTACATTATGTACTGGGGGCATTGGAACCAGATCTCTCCTTCATGACCACCTATGAGTTCTGAACAAGGAGTCCGAGGATAG
Source organism: Pinus taeda (assembly GCA_000404065.3). NCBI lineage: Eukaryota > Viridiplantae > Streptophyta > Pinopsida > Pinales > Pinaceae > Pinus > Pinus taeda. The sequence continues at coordinate 307,157 of APFE030748574.1, forward strand.
TTCATTTTCTTTTGTCAACCTCGTTAGAAAATGAAACCAAGGGTCCGAGGATAGTTCATTGTCTTGTGTCAACCTCATTAAAAAATGAAACCAAGGGTCTCTGAGGATAGTTCGTTGTCTTGTGTCAACCTCATTAAAAAATGAAACAAGGAATCTAAGTAGATTTCCTTGTCTTGTGTCAAGCTCATTAAAAAATAAAACAAGGACCCCTGGAGAAAAGTTCCAAGTCAAGTCTCTGATTAGATCTCATAAAATCCCAGTCGAGTCTTTCACTTTATCTCATAAAAGAACCTTCATTCCACCCACCTGATAGCCATGAGTAGTCTACTTAGGTGAATGTAATGAAGCTTGGGGGGCATGCACCTAGTGGAAAAATAAGTTTCCCTATAGGTTACATGAAGCCATTCACCTTTGTCTATCTGGATAAAGCCAAAGAGGTGTTGGATAATCATCCTGCTTCACCACAGTGACTTCCATCTGGTTATAGGAATCTCTCCTTTTCATCATGCTGGGGGCATGTAAACAAATTCAAGCATAGTTTCTTCATTTCGAGCTTGTGTAAAAATGAAACTGAAGCCAAGCATAGTTTGTTTGTTTCAAGCTTGTGTAAACATGAAACCGAATCCAAGCATAGTTCCCCATGGTTCAAGCTTGTCAAAAATGAACCCATTTTCAATTTTTAACTCTTGTGATTGCCATTCTATCAGCCTTTTGAGCCTTGGTTGTGTACATCCCATCGCCACCATCCCTTTGGCCAATCATACGTTTTCACTTGGTTGTTTTACCCTTTTGAGGAACAATTGCAATGAGTGGTCTTATTAGCCAGCCTCTTCACATAAATCAACATGTTTTGAGAAGTTCCAAAATCACTGGAACCAGTTGCTACCCTAGACACCACTCGTTCCTCAAAATAGAGTCATTTTTAAACCCTTTTCAGACTCAATAAATATGAAAAGATTGGTGAGCACTTGTCTTTTCCAGCTCGTTAAAGTATTGGAAATGTCATTCCTCCTGTATTATTTTATCCTTTTTCAGACCTAAGGGATTACTTTATGAAAAAAACTTATGGAGTTTTCTTTTCATCCTTTTTCAAACTCTCTAAACATGAAAAGGATTGAGTTATCCTTGTCGTTAAACTCGTTAAAACAATAGCGACAAACTTTTCCATCTAGATGAGGCTGAGTTTCAATGTCACTAGATTCGTTAAAACATCAAATAGCGACAGGTTTGCCCAAAGGGAAAATTATAGAACAAGAATATGTTATCCTCCTTAAGCTTGACAAAAATAAAGAGGTACTAGTCAGAAATGACTGGGGAAAAAGGGAAAAAACTTGAAGAATTTATGGTAGCAAGTCGCTCTTGAACATGACACTTTCACTTCATCTCCATTATTGAGTTTGGTTGGGTTATTCCGTTCACCGGTCATCTCACCATTGGTCTTTCACACCATCCATCTTTTGGGGTTAACGCTACCAATTCATCTCAGTGTCACTGACATGTTAAAGAGAAGTCATTCAGTTGAGAAATCAAAATCTAGTTAATGTCTCATCTACTACAATACCTCCAACCTTCATTTTTTCATGACCACCATTCTTGAACCTTGTGTCGTCAATTCATTTTTCACATCCAGAAATCATTTGCTTCATTTCGTGTCATAGATGTGGGATACATCAAGGCCCTCCTACAACTAGTCACTTCTTGTCGACATCAGCTCATTATCCAAGAAGTTGACTTAGAAACAACCCTTTCAGTGTTTTGAAGCTTGCATACATCAATGGCAAGTTTCTCACTTCTGATGATAGGTTGACATCAATGACCTTCGACCGGAAGATTTTGTGTGGTGTTTAACATAGAATCATATATTCACACCACGTGAATTTTACTGTAGTACCTTGAGGGTCATTATCATTATGAGTGATTCCTCTCGCATTTGTTAATAGCTCACATCATTGGTTGGTAATCAGGCGATGTCTTTCCATGCTCAACTTTAGAACATCTCTTCACATGGTTTGACTTGTACATTGAACGAAGATTGAACAAGTTTGAAGACCCCAGATCTAGTTTCATCCATACAGGTTGTGATATATTCAGGGATATTAAAACATCAAATGTATAAAGGCTCTACACATATGGTCATCCTAACCATGGATGATGACTCTGTATCTGAAGAATCACCGATCTGCATCTGAAGATGACTATCTGATCTATGTACATGAAATGAAATTTATGAAGTTGAGCATGGGAATGCCTCCCTCAGCTAGATCATGAAAATTATATTATGATGATGTATCGTATTGTAACTTATGCAGGTCACCTTCCAAATCAAAACTTCAGATCCTCATGATAAAGAATTTCACTCGACATGAATATTTATAACCTCATGCTTTAGGGGGCAACTGTTATAGACATATTTTGGCACATAAAACCCAAGCTTATATTTCAATGTATTAGGGCTCATCAACCCCTAAAAAAGTTGTTTCATACCCTAAAGGAACATAGTCATCTAAATACATCATTCCCCAAAAGTTCCATCTAAGAAACCATCCAGAAACTGCCTAAATTGAACCATACTGACTACTCCACTAGCAAAGTGTGATGCATACTAAGTGGTACACTGCCAGGGTGCAATGCATACTATTTAGGCCTTCTATAGGGTGTGATGGGAGAGGATGGAAAAATGTCTGGAACATTTGTCAGTTGATTGCTCATGGAATCTTCCATAACTTTCTCCTATGCCACTTGCCTCTTTGAATTCACCCAAGGATGAATAAGGGATCTAAGAAAATATCCAATCCTTTCTCTTATGGAACCCATTGTAACAAGTGGAATGACACTAATCAAACCCCATGGATGACTCTCACCCTTGCAAACATCTATAAGTGGATCCCTCATCCAAGAGATCCGGAGGCTGGAATATTGTGAATTGCAAGGAAGTGCTGATAGTTTGTAGTTAAGGAAAGAGCATTGTATTGTTGGAGTGATCATGCTATTTCAATAGGTGAAGAAGGATTGAAGCTGGGAGGATGATGCTGGATTAGACAACTGGGTTGTAATTCTCCTTTCTATTAGTAAAGTTCTTCATGTTTTCTTCCATATGATTATGCAATTGTGAATGTTATCATTTGTGAATGCCATCATTTGTTCATTATATATCTAATTCTGTAATGTTTATGTTGTAATAGATCATGATGCTTTGACGGTTCTTTGTTGCTGTACTTGTGTAGGTACTCTCCAAGCGTGTTAAGTATGGGGAGGAGTTGCAAGATCTATCAAAGGGGAGAGAGATCAAGCATAGGATTAAACAGAAGTTCCAAGTTGGTTCCATTATCTTTCTCTTATCTATTACACATAAAAGAAATCATTGAATTGCTTTAAACTGTTGTTTCTAGGGTAGCTGCCAAACCTAGAGGGCTGGCATTCTTTAGGAATACTAGTTTTCCCAGAAACACCGGAGATAAGAGTTTATTCAATACCTTGGAGGAGAAGGACCTCCAGATGTGCATAGATATGGGCGATGATGGAAAGTACCGTGTTTCAGGTGAAGGTACAATTGTGTTTCAGAGGGAGCATGGAGCTCCTCTCACCCTAAATGATGTAAAGTATGTGCCTGGGCTGAAGAAAAACTTTGTATTGATCGCGATGTTGGAGGAAAAAGGCTACGATGTTGTCTTTAGTAAGGGAAAGGTTTTCCTTAGACACATAACCATGAGACATGTGAAGCAGATGGGTTCATGAGTACAGAACTTGTATTCTCTTGAGCTTCAAGATGCATGCAAAGCCTTGAGGAGCAAGGAAAATGTTAGAGACTTGGTGGTTGAGAGGGGGAGTACATTACCTCTCAAAATGCAGCGCCAGAAGAAGTCTCACACAATTGTGGAGGAGCCACAACTAGAGAAGTCAGCAGAGGGATCACATGCAGCAATACATCCAGGTGGGAGGTGGGGCGATGTGAAGTGATAGTCCCAAGAAGGCTAAAATAGGGGTAGGATCCTTGAGATACATACCCTATTTGATTAGACCTTGCTATAGGAGCCCTGATAAGGATTAGTAGGATTGGCTAAGTAGGTAGAGACAAATGTGAATGGAGCGGTAGAGAGAGCTTCAGCATCAGAGAGTGTTTGTAGCCCAACAAAGAGGCTAGTTGGGAGATCAATTACTTACTTATTAATAACTGAGTTGCAATGAAATAGTGGGCATCATGATGCAACATGATGAGAGGAGGTGCAGTGCAGATGCAGTGCTGAGAGAAAGGACCAGCAGCAGCACAGATGCAGGAAGAGGTGTACATAGAGCAGCCGGAAGGATTTGAGACCTTTGATCATCAGTCACATGTGTGCTGACTCAACAGAGATCTGTATAGGCTGAAGCAAGCACCTCGTGCTTGGGGCACTAGGATCGACAACAACTTCACCGAGTTGGGCTTCACAAAGAGAAGTGGATTCAAACTTGTACCACATCATGGTGGAGGTAAGCAGTTGATCATTTTTCTTTATGTTGATGATTTGAAATTGACAGTTGATGATCAGTTGATCATGTCTTGCACGGAGGACCTTGCAAGAGAGTTCGAGATGAAAGACATGGGTCTCTTGCACTACTTTCTAGGCATGGAAGTGTGGCAGAAGGATGGGAAGTGTTTGTGTCTCAAGGCAAGTATGCCAATGAGATACTTAGGAGATTCCACATGGAGAAGTGCAAGCCCATGCAGACTCCTCTAGCAGGTAACTGGAGGAAGGAGGATGCTACTTCAGAAGAAGTAGCAGAAGCTACTATGTATCGGCAGCTTGTGGGTTCATTGATGTATTTAGTGAACACATGACTATATTTGTGTTATGTAATGAACCAGCTGAGTCAAGCTATGGTTCAACCTAACAAGTTGTTTTGGAAGGCAGTGAAGCATGTTTTGAGATACCTCAGAGGCACATCCTAGTATGGATTATGGTACAGATGGTCAGAGGGAGTAAATCTACAAGGCTTCACAGATGTAGTTTGGGCAAGGAGTCCATCAGATCGGAAGAGCACGTCAGGGGGAATTTTCAACCTTGGTTCAACTGCAGTTTCTTGGTACAGCAAGAAATAGAGGTCAGTTGCACTTAGCTCAGCAGAGGCTAAATACATGGCTGCAAGTCAGGCAGCATGTGAGGCCATTTGGATGCAGAACATTATAGTTGGTTTGTTTGATTAGAGGATCGATCCAACTGTGATATATTGTGATAATCAAAGTTGTATCAAACTCTCTAAGAATCTAGTATTTCATGACAGGTTCAAGCATATCGACATTCAGTATCATCATCTCAGAGACTGTGCGGCGAGGAGGATCATGTTGTTGCAGTGTATTTTGATCGAGGAGCAAGATGCTGACATTTTTACTAAGGCATTGTCAAAGTGTAAATTCCAGTTCCATAGAGACAGGATCAGGGTGGCAGATAATCCCTTTCTTGTTGAGAGGGAGTGTTGAAAATAGCAACAAGAAATGCTAAAAATAGCATTGCTATAGATATCATTTCAAGATATATTCCAATTTTAATTTGTCCTTGAATTAAAATTGAGAATTAAAATTTGAATTTAGTCTGACTAGCTGTTTAAAAATTAATTAATTAATTCATCTTGAGTTGATTAGTTGGTGAAAATAAAAAAGTATTTGTGAAGACATGCAATAGTTATCCCTTTGATTGAGGAAGTTATCCCTTAATTAAGGAGATAAGGATGATTTATATTTGAGTTGTAATTTGTTAGCTTAGTTAACTGAGTTAAGTCTAGTTAAATTAGTTCCAAACAATTTTTGGAACTCATTATGAGTTCAGTCAGTTAATGCATGCATGCATGCAACTAGTGTTCTCCAGATAACTGAATATTATCTCATAACTAACCAATGCATGTCAGTTTAGACAAAGACCCAGTTGAGATTAAAGGCAGGGACAGTGTACTATCAGTTTCTAGAATATCCCCATGTGAATATCTCTTGCATGCAAAAGGAATTCATTCCTTGAGGATTGCACAGTTACTATAGAGGTCAAAGCAGTGTGTGAGGTGAGAAAGACACAGGTGGCAGCTAGAGGACCCAGGAAAAACTGCGCAAGGAATTAGGAGACTTGGAGTACTGAAGGAAAGCATATGTGTTGTCTATTATGTTTATGAGCAACAGTGAGGTATTGTACTGAGAGCTAGAGAGCTAAAGCTTTATGTAATCCTGAGATATTTCCACTTGTATGATAATACAGATATCAGGGTTTTTAGCTGAGGCTTTCCCCAGAGTATTCTTCTATGTTTCATGTGTGATTGAATCTTCTTCTCTATTATATGTGTCTTGTTTGACCTTGCTCAAAATCGATTAAGCTTTTGCAAGAACAATTGTAGAAGTAGATTAAGTATTTTTCTTTAGTACATTGCATAATCAGATTAATCTACAGTGAGAATTTCTACACCTATCACTATACTTGTCCCTCTAAGGATCCATCCTTCCCCAAGGAAATCCAAGGAGAAGTGGACTAACACCTAATCGCATTGAGTATCCTTAGGGTAATAATATAAATGTTACCTTTTGGCTCTCCTCATAGCAAGCACATTAGCCACAACAATAAAAAGTTGGCACACTGAATGGTAGAATGGTAGTTTTATATGTATGTTTCCCTTTGACACATGACAGCCATGCAAGCCTCCTTTCTCCTTATTTAAACTTAGTGTAAAAAATACATATGGATTAGGGATTATATTATAGTGTTTTTTAAAATCAACCCCCTTTACCTTTTCGGGATTAGGATATATTTTTCCTTTGGAAATATATTTCATTGGTTTATAACTTAGGATAGGAATAAAATAATATTTTCCTATAACCCCTCTAGCCCCCTCACCTTTCCCTTTCATGGAATCCTAGCCCTTATACTCTTTTTGTTCCTTGTTTATAGTCGTGGTGCTATTTTTGTTAATGAGTGGTTACATATTACATATATTAGGATCACTTTCCTTTTAACACATAGGCTCTACATCCTAAAACCACACATGCACTCTATCATCAAAACATATTTACACATAGGCACATATTCCCTTATATAACTATATTACTAGCCTAAGTGGCATGTACTTGCTCACTAGCCCGAGTATCATATGTATATATACATTGACAATTTAGGTATCGAGTTGGGGTATTACATTCTATCAGTTGACTATGTAAACATGACTTTAATAACAATGTTTGAAGTGTCAATATAGACATGAACACTTTTTTCTAGTTGGGGAATGTCATGATTGATGCATTTACCATCTAGTTGTTGAGTATTTGAAACCCTATATGGCATTCCTTCATGCACACAAATGTAACTTCCTTCTTTAGTAACTTCTCCATAGGTGATGCATGCATACTCTTTCATAAAATTTTGGCAATTAGGCTTTGGGGAGTTAGGCATTTCACATCTTTGATTACTTTTACCTTGTCTAGGTCCACCATCATACTCTCCTTCAATATGATATGACCAAGTATCCTACCAAAGTTGAATAAATTGTCACTTTTCAAGGTTTTGTGAGACTCTTGTTTCTCAATAATTTTTCAACATCATCGAAAGGTTAGAAATATTATTATTTAGGTACATAATAACCACCTAATCATTCAAGTATGCTTTCAAGGGCTTGTGAATAAGATCCTTAAATATTCCATTATTTGCTTGAGAAATGTAAGCAAGGGTATTCACCAACCCAAACGAAATGTGTCTATAGGCTTGAACACCCCAATTCATGGTGAACATGATTAGGCATTGATATTTTCCCTAATGGACACCTAGTCATAGCTCAAATATTGATTAAGGAAATAGTAAGTTTCTTATTTTCCAACACCTTTCTAATATTTATTCCATAAAAAGGGATAGAAATTGAACCTTGATCATTGCTAGTTTGATTTGCAAAAGTCCACACAAATTCTCAATTTCTCATTCCTCACTTTTATATTTAGTAATGGTAAAAGCCACTCACTTTTTTTAATCGTATAAATGATACTCATCTCAAGCATATTTTGTAGTTCCTCTAGAAATTTCACTTTATATTTTTGGTTCATTCAATATGGTCATTGTTAGGTTTGCTTCACATCCAACTAGAGTAAAAATTGCAACTCCCCAACCTCTTTCAAGGTTCATTTTATCCCATGGTAGCTGAAATCAAAGGCACTCCACCTCATGGTGAGCACGATTCAGGATTGATCTTTTTCCTTCATGGAAACCTAGTTGTAACTCAAATATGAATCGAGGAAAGACAATTATGTTTTCCAACGGCTTTATTATACTTACTTTATACAAAGAACTAGAAATGGATGATTTATTATCATCTAGTTTAATTTGGAGAAATACACACAAATTCACAACTTCTCATTCTTATTTTTTACATCCAATAATTGTAAAAAACCAATCACTCTTTTTAATCATATAAATGATAATAAACTCAAGCATCATTTATAGTTCCTCTTGAAATTTCACTTTATGTTTTGGGTTCATTTTATATGGTCATTGTTAGGTTCACTTTACATCCAATTGGAGTTTAATTTATAAATCCCCGAACTCTTTCAAGATGCATTTTATCTCATGATCGTTGAAATTAAATTCACCCCACTTCATGGTGAATGTGATTAGGGGTTGATCCTTTTCTCTAATGGAAACCTAGTTGTAACTCAAATATCAGTTGAGGAAAGAGTATATTTCTTATTTTCCCACACCTTTATGATATTTTCTATATAAATGAGGATAGAAATGGATACCTTATCATTATCTAGTTTGATATACAAAATTCCACACAAATTCAAAACTTCACATTCTTATTTTTTACATCCACTAATGGTAAAAACCATTGCTCTGTTTTGTTGTATAAATGATACTCCTCTCAAGAATATTATGTAGTTCCTCTTGAACCTTCACTTTACATGTTGGGTTCATTCAATATTATCACTATCAAGTTCATTTCACATCCAACTAGAATTCAATTTGTAACCACCCAAACTCTTTCAAGATACCTTTTAGCTCATGATAGTTGAAATCAAAGGCACCTAATTTCGTGGCGACCATGTTTAGGGGTTTATCTTTCTCCCTAATGGACACCCAATTAAAACTCAAATATCCATCAGGGAAAGAGTAAATTTCTTGTTTTCCAACAATTCCTATTATTTACTCTATAAAAGGAGCTAGAAATGGATCCTTGATCATTGGATAGTTCAATTTACAAAAGTCCACACAAATTTACAATTTCTCATTCTTCTTTTTACATCCATTAATGGTAAAAACCAATGTTCTCTTTTTATCACATTAGGGATATTCATCTCAAGCATCTTTCACAGTTACTCTTCAATTTTCACTTTATATTTTGGGTTCATTCAATATGGTAATTGTCAAGTTCACTTCACATCCAATTTTAGTGAACATGGTGAGTGAACATGGTTAGTGATTAATCTTTCTCCTCGATGGAAACCTATTTGTAGCTCAAATATCAATCAAGGAAAGAATAAATTTATTTTTTTCCAACACCTTTCTAATATTTACTCTATAAAAGGGGCTAGAAATGGACCATCGATCATTATATGGTTCAATTTACATAACACATAAATTCACAACTTCTCATTGTTCGTTTTTAACATCCACTAATTTTAAAAACCGCTAGCTCTTTTTTATCATATAAATGATACTCATCTTGAGAATTTATTGTATTTCCTCTTCATTATTCACTTAATATTTTGGGTTCATTCAATATGATCATTGCCAAGTTCATTTAACATCCAATTGGAGTCCAATTTGCAACTCCCTGAGCTTTTCTAGAATTCCTTATAGGCCATTAACTAAAAGAAAAAAAATCAATGAATTCCCAAACCACTATGCAATAGTCCTAGAAATTGACAATTTTCCATGTACTTCTACTCCTCACCTTCCTTAGTGATATCAATCTTCTTCAATGACCCATTTTCACCTTCAATAAATTGTCAATTGGATTGTTCCTAGAGTAGTATTGTGTATCTAACCTATTCTTATTTATAATTACCTAGGATGGTTTCTTTTATCATGAGTGTATAATTGGAATAGTAACTTCTAATTATTGGAAGATGTGTATTGAACATTGTTCATTTCTTGTAGCACCTCTATTATTGTAGAATTTTCAATGGCTAATACTTTATTCAGGCTCATAATAAACTATTTCCACTATTTGGCCTAATTATCGGTCTTCCATATTATGTCCCCATTTAATTATCATTTATCCATGAAAAAATCAATTAGTCCACTCATTATATGTATTGAGGTCTCTTTGGGTGTCTTGAATTATTACAGTTTAATTTTTTATGTCTACATTAGTCTCTATATATGTGAGTCATGTTTACCAAGCCAACATACTTCCAACACTTTTCACCTATGTCATGATCTTGTCCCTTATAAGATTTACTTGTGGAAGGAAATGATCCATACACCATTGGTTAAGTGATCATGCCCATGTTGCCTAGGTACTCCCTAATTATTTTATTCTTGATGAATAATCATGCCACTTCTATAAATGTTTAATTTACTTCTTCAAATCCCCATCCTCAAATGGATTCATTTGGTAAGTGATTTTAATGTCCACTTCAAAATAATTTTTCAAGTAATAAAGATATAACTCATGATTCTCATGTGATCGTGCTTATAATACTTGGTCAGATCCCTCCTCTAATGATTCCTATATATGAAATATAGATTGGTAATTCAAGTTTTGAAATAATGATTGGTTGCACCTTATACATGTGATTATTCGCAATATAAGTCCCCCACAATTCATCCTAACTAGTAGCATTGGTATTTTCTTCCACCATGAATTTGGTATGATCTAGGGGAATGATCACCTTTGATATGTCCTTTCATAATGTCATGACTAACTTGTTCAAGTAAGTGCTATATTTCACATGGTAGATCTAAGGTTTTTCAAATAGGACTTGATAGGATTCATTTATAAGCATAAGGACTTCAATACTTTCATAGGTTTTAATTATGATAAATCTATATTTATTTCTAACAACCTTCCTAGTGGTTGAAATTTGGAACACCTTGCTTGAATGATGATAGGGATTTCCTTAAGGGGTGACCAACTAAGAACCTCATTTTAGTAGATGGAGGAGATGATGTTGATCTTAGTGCCAAGTCCACTACAATAGCATGTATTCCTATTTGGAAAAATGAAATAATGTATTTTGAATGAACATGTTCAAATTTGCACCTCAATTATGTTAGGGTCCAAGCCCACTCCATTCACCTCCAACAAACATCTAAAAAATTGGTAGGTTCTTTGTAGATCCCTAGCTATAAGAGATTTTTTCTTGCTATATTTAGGTTTCTTCCATGGACTTCTATTCTAAAAAATTCCTATAGTTCGAAGATAAACCAATCCACTTATATTGGTGTGGGAAGTGTGTAGTTCAATTTTAGAAAAGTTTTTATAATTGTGTATCATAGTCCCTAACTAACGCATCCTTTCTCTTACAAATAGTCCCTAATTTCATGTGGGCAGTGGACTTTGCCTAAAACTATCCCTAAATTCATATCCGTATTCATTATAAAACTACTGTAGCATGTCATCCATCCCTAGAAATAACTATTTCCATTGGTCCTCAAATACAATTGCAACATAGAATTGTATAAGGTTCCTTTAAGTTGCATCCATTTTTTTGGAGTATCCATATCTAGCTCAACCTCCCCATCAATGTTTAGTGTGAATAAGTGTTCTTGGGTGCTCCCTATATCATCACATATTGTCAATCTAGATAAGTAGGGTTTGCAATTAACTTGGCAATTGTATTGCCTTTATTTTAAACACTAAGTATACCCCTGAACATTTCTTCAAACATGGTCTAGTAACCTTGTGCATGTTCTTCTTTGAAAAAATTTCAAGCTTCCTAGTTTTATACCTTGGAGTTTCAAATTGGTCCTTTGCATTATCTTCCTTAAAATAGCATGGCTTTTTGTCTTATATTCCATTCAATAATACCATTGGATTTCCCATCCAAACAAAAGATCATGTTTATTAGTCCTTTTACAACATTCCTTGCTTAAAAATCCATTCAAGCTTGGAGTTCCCCTCAAAAGTTATCCAAAAGTGGTTAAACCTATAAAATATAGTTAACAGGCACCTCTTATGACACATGTTTGGGCTAACTAAAATAAATAGTGACAAAACAACATTATTACTAAATCAAAAACTTCATCTACTATTTACTTGCCATTGTTTGGTATCATATTTCTTGAAGTAAAGAATCAAAATGCATAACAACTTAGCAATAAACTATATAACCATTGTTTTCAAAAAGTGCACTAACATGTGATCCATTAACACCATATATTATGCAAGAAATGATTTATATAACAAAAGGCAATTCCATGGTTGAAGGGAGAGGATAACAACTACATTATCAAATTTAGAACATCACAAAGCATGGAACCTACATTCATTAGTTTCTAACCCTCTCTAAATAATTTATCGACATCTTTATTATTATTTCCAATTGTCAATTTTTGTTATTGCCCATTCTATGACTCATTGGTTTCAGATTGTCAAAATTATTCATTAGATTAGTAATTCCAATGCTTCTCTCAGTAAATGTGGTGTGTATTACAAATTTAGTTTGTGTTCAGATTCCAATTTTCCTATTATTACAAAAATGGGTGAATTCACATCCAACAGCATTTTATGTAATAAAGGACCAATGAATCTTGTTAGTAACTTAAACATTAAGTAAAGTTTTTCCTCTCCATTGTTATAAATAGGGGATTTCCCATCTTAAGTATCTCATATCATTTTTATCAATCTAAAAACCTAACGCTTCATGTTTACCATAGACATACTCCTCCATTCTTCTAGATTATAGGTATAACCCACCCTTGAATGTGTAAGGACCCTCATTATTTTTTCCTTGCATTTTATTATTTCCATTTTATTCACATTTTGTTGTAGTACTAATGAATCTATTTTGGTTATATTTATATTTCTTGGAGTAAGTGATTAGTAGGTATGTCCAAGCTCATCTTTCTTCTCCTTCATTTTTCTTTTTAAATTATTATTACATGCTCTCATTAGAGATACTTTGAGGTGTAAAATGGGCCTCCTAATGAATATTATAAAATAATAGTGGAAATAATAAAATAATTTTAGATTATAACATCAAATTTTAGAGGGAAAAAGAAACTATTTTTCAACTGTATTTTCAACTTATCTTCCTATGGTTTTACTCAAATATTGAGTGGAGGCACTCATTGGATGCAAAATTTAATTCCTCATCCAAGGAGTACCCATGTTGCATACTTCTGATGGACCCTACTACACGAAAAATGAGAAATATATGAAAAAGGGTGGCTGCAATTGAAAGTATTTTTCATGTAGTAGGGTCCATATAAAGTATACAACATGGGTACTCCTTGGATGAGAAATTACATTCCACATCCAATGAGTGCTCCCACTCAAAATTTGAGTAAAATTATATGGAGATAAGTTGAAAATACGAGTTGAAAAAGTAATTTTTTTAATTTTTAATATTTTTACCTTTTTACTCCAAAAATGGTGAATCGTCCCCCATGGTTGACATCATCATCATGAATCCTATTGGTTTTTATAAAGTTGATTTTGGTTGTACATTTTTGTTTTGAGGCCCATTTTTTACCTCAAAATGTTTCCAGTGTTTCTCTATTCAAATTTTGATCTTAGCAATATTCAAGAACAAAAGGAAATGATATTAAGGCCCACTTAGGGGGATTAAATAATTATTACTAAATATAGTGTCATTTCTCTTGTTAGATCTAAATTTTAGCCAAGGAAAAAGATGAGATAATAAACCTAGTTCCGTATTCTCTCTTTCTCTCTTTAATTTGGGGTTTGGAATTAATACAAATGGATCCTTGAAGAATTGAATTGGGTAAGCAAGCCCAAAATTATCTTTAGATAATCTAGTTAATATTGGGACTACATATTTCATCTAAGTATTGTATGCATATTCATTAACTCATGGGAAAAAGTCCTTTTATTCATGCATTGGAGAGCTTTCTTCAAGCGAAGCTTGGTGCATGCAAAAATAAGGATGCATGAAAAGGGGACATAATACCTTTGCAATCCACATGGAACTAAGGACAAAGAATGAATGTAAGGTGTGTGTATATATTGGAGCATATGGTGATGTGTAGGTTAGTGTTAAAAAAAAAAAAAAAAAATTGAACATGATTTGTACACTCCATGTCATGACTACGTAAATGAGCAAGGGGTTTATGTAGAGATGGCAATGAAAATGAAAAGGTAGAGCTTATGGGGTGATCCAAAATGGATTTAGTTTTACCTCCAGATAAAAAGTATTCAAATGCAGGTGAAAGTAGGCTCAAGTCAAAATGCTCGTTAATACGAAACCAATGGTGCAAACAACGGATAAATCTGAGTCCTGATGAAGAAATTAGAGCCAATCAAAGATTTAGCTCAAAAGTCAATGCCTACGTCAGCAGGACACGTGGCAACCTGGGAATGAGTCACAAGTTCTGGATGATGTCAGCAAAGAAGGAATGGCATATGTGTGATTGGTTCACACCACAGTCATTGGATCATCCTATCAAAGGAGATCGACGCATATCGTGTTGAGACATGCAAGTAGGTTATCCTTAAAAACGGATGTGTTGAGGTTATTCAAAAGAAGTTAAACTTCTTTGAGTTTCGACAGGGAAGCGGTAAATGGTTTCTCATGCACCTTAAAGGCTAGAAATGGTTTTTCCATAAATCTACGTGATTCCACTCAGCAGTCGATATGTAGCACACCAAAACAACTTTTCTCACGTGCTTTCATAGAATTAACCGATGTGCTAGTTGGAGCACGAGATTACACAATAGCCGTCAGATTAAACAAGGCAGATTGAATTGACAGTGTAGATCATCTAGATTAGTTGACAAGCGGGAAGTGATAGCTGTCGGATCGTATGGTATTGGGATCTGCACTGAGAAAAGGTCGGATGGTCGGTGTCAACTCCACGCCCGCCGGTCCTTTGGTTTACCCTCTATTTTTAATGTAATCACATTATTCTGTGTTTATTGTAGTTTGTAAATAAACATGGTATATTAATACCATATCACCAAAAAAAGTTGGTAGAGTATGGTTTTGAACCGTTCCAGGAGGTCTGGAGGTCATAGTGGCCAAGTACGGTCAAGTGTATACTCGTTTTGACTCGAAAACTCGAGTTGAACACAATGGTGAGATCCATATTCATGTTTGAGAATCTGTTTCTGAGCTCACACCTGTAACAACAATTTGAAGACATAATAGAGAGGTCAGCACTGGAAGTGAAAGGACCAGGCGACATAGCCAGGAAGTCTGGTGAAATCCTTTATTAAATTTGGTTGTGTTGATGTGTTTTGAATGTGTTTTCTAATTGTTTAAGTGTTTATGTTATTCGTAATCTTTTCAATCTATTGCACTAAGTAACATAGGAAACTTCACACATACTCTATAATACCTTTTTTCATTAACGGATCAAGTGGTATCAGAGCAGTAAGGTTTTTAAAGGTTTGACAAGTTTGTGTGGAGATTTGAATGCTTACTAGGTTGAGGCTCAAACGAGGTGAAGGTGAACTTGTTGAGGCAAATCCAGAGATTGGAAGGGTCTTTTCAAAAAGAAGGATGGCAGATGAAACTCCACTTGGGGTCAGAATCCCAATTCTTGGATAGTTTCATGACGATACATGCAATGGTGGAAGAAATGTATAATGAGTTTAAAAAGGGTAAAGGTGAAGGCACTTCATCACCAAAACCAAACAAAGGAGCAGAGAAACCTTTTCTTTGTGTTCCTCTAGATAAAGAAGATAAATGAAAAGGAGGAATGCTTCCTCCACCATCTCCTCCATCATCACCATCATCGTCTTCATCATCAACTTCTTCTCATAGAACTAGTTCTTCTAAGAAGAAGAAAAAGAAATCCTCTTTGATCAAATTAGATGTAAAATTTGATTTTCTAATTTATGATGGAGAACTTAATGTTGAAAAGCTTGATAATTGGATAAGGAAAATTGATGTATATTGTAGGGTGCAGAAAGTTGATTTAGAAAGGAAGAAGATATAGCTTGCTAGCCTTCGACTTAGAGGAAATGCACTTGTATGGTGGGAAGGCAAGACACAAGCAGATCTCCAAAAATATTGTAAAATCATTTCAGCTTGGAATGAATTTGTTTATGCCATTAAAAATATATATATATCCTTTGGCTTATATGCAACAAGAAATGATGAGTTGGCAAACACTACGTCAATTAGAAGGTCAAAGTGTTTAGAGTTGGACTCATCAAAGACATTGTTAAAATACATAGGTGGTCTTCATAGTTATTTGAGGCATACTATACTTATGTTTAATCCAACTAGATTAGATGATGTATTAGTTCAAGCAACTCATCTATAAGCTAAAGGTAAAAATTCAACCCTAGATATTGGGAAATCATCCAAACCTATTGAAAGCAAGAATAAAGGCAAGAAGACACTGAAATGGAAGGAGAGGAAAACAAACACTGTGAAGAAGGATAAACCTTCATGCACTCATTGTGAGAAGGAAGGACATGATGAGGCACACTGCTAGTCTTTGCATCCAGAATTGAAGCCTAAGAAGTTTCAGAGTAAAGAAAGAAACAATGTTGCTGCTATCAAAAGAACTTGGGATCAGATTTAAGTGACGAGACAATGATTACAGCTACAGGTATAAAAGGTAAAGATTCTAAAGCATCTACAAGTAATTCTTTGCATTCTATTGATAATGATAATGATGAGAGGAAAAGGAATGAGCTATTTAATATTAGAGTCATTTCCAAGAATACTAAAATTGATACTTTATTTGATAGTGGGTCATAAGTTAATTTGATTTCTGAAACTGTTGTAAAGAAGTTGGGTCTAGAAACAAAACCTCATAAAAAGCCATATCCATTATGTTGGGTGTGTGATAAAACTAAGCTACAAGTTACAAAACAACGTAAACTTCATTTTGCTATTGGGTCAAAGTTTGTAGATGAGGTTGAGTTAGACATAGTCCCATTGGACATATGTGGAATTGTATTAGGAAGTCCATACTTGTATAATAGAAATGTTATCTTCTATCAAACTAAAAATAAGTATCAACTCACTAAGGATGGAATTGAATATATTGTAAGGGCTCATAAACTCAAAGATAATTTCTCTCTCATAAATTCAGGACAGATGAAAAGAATTGTAAATTCAAGTAATAAATTTTTACTTATGATTGTAAAAGCAAAGGATATTGATAAATCTGATGCATTCCAAGGTTATAATACTAAACAGAAAGTAGTTCTAGTTAAAGTTGTTTTCGATTATGATATTCTGTTTCAAGGGACTAAAGGGCTTCCACCCAAGTGAGAGATAGAACATGAGATTTATTTGCAGCAAGATGATCCACTACCTGACATTGGAATGTACAGGTTATCAGCTCTAGAGAATGCAGAGGTAAAGAAGCAAGTACAAGATTTGCTCGATCAAGGGTTTATTCAACCAAGCACATCACCATGTGGATCACCTATTGTGTTAGTGCAAAAGAAAGATGGTTCATGGAGAATGCACATTGATTTTAGAGAATTAAATAAAATCACAATAAAGAATCGTTATCCTCTTCCTCGTATTGATGATTTGTTAGATCAGTTAAAACATAAAATTTACTTCTCTAAATTGGACTTGCGAAGCAGATACCATCACATCAAAGTTGCAGAACAGGATGTATGGAAGATTGCTCTCAAAACAAAGCAAGGACTCTATGAATGGTTGGTTATGCCTTTTGGCTTAACTAATGCTCCAACTACATTTATTTGAGTCATGAATGATGTATTTAGACCATTTATTGATGATTTTGTAATAGTCTATTTATATGATATTCTTGTTTTTAGTAGAACATGGGATGAACATATAAAGCATGTAAAGTAGATTTTAGATGTATTGAAAAGAGAAAATCTCTATGTAAAACTGTCAAAATGTGAATTTGGCAGAAAATCTTTGAATTATTTGGGTTATATTGTAGGGGGTGGTGTATTGAAGATAGATCCCTCTAAGGTCAAAGTCATTGTAAATTGGCCTGAGCCCAATACTGCTACAGAAGTTAGAAGTTTCTTAGGGGCAGTGCAATATTGGAGAAAGTTTATTGCTAACTTTTCTTTGATTGCAGCTCCTTTACATGCTTTGACAAGTGTGAAATAGGTGTTTCAGTGGGGAGGAAAATAGCAAAAAGCCTTCGACACATTGAAAGAAAGGATCAGTACAACATCAGTACTAGCACTATCAGGTCTTCAACATCCATTTGAGATTGAGACAGATGAAAGTGAATATGCCATGGGGCGGTGTTGATGCAGCATATAAAGCCTATATTCTTTCATTCTGAGACATTCACATCAGAAGTAGTTAACTGTCCTACATATGGTAAGGAATTGTATGCATTAGTTCAAAGTGTTAAAAAGTGGAAACATTACATAATGGGTAAAGAAACAATCATACATACAGATCATCAACCACTTCAATATTTATACTCACAAACTAAACTGCAACAATCAAGAAATAACAGGTGAATGGTTTTTCTACAACAATTTCATCTTGTTATCAGATATAAGAAGGGCATACATAATAAGGTTGCAGACATGTTATCAAGACCAATTATAAATGCATCCACAACACTTAAGCATAAATCAATAATTCATGAAAGTTACATTGAACAATATGCTAAAGACACAGATTTTAAGGATGTGTTATACGGGAATAGTGTCCACACGGATGTTGCTATTCCCACTAAGATGGGTGGCTATCTTAGAAACAAACAATCAAAGTCTACTATTGATTCCTTTTATGAAAATAGATGAGAGGAGAACCAAGAGGGCCAACCTAAGTCTTGCGCTCGATTCTCTCTCCTTCTTGATAGAGTTTTGCCGCTCACTCTTTGTCTGCTCGGCTTCAAAAGGACCTGTAGAATCACAGCGACATACTACTATGCAAGAAACAAGGATCTAAATTCATAAATAATGCAGGATCAGATGTACATTAACCATATACAAGCATATATAAACAAGTACACTAGAATATGGAAGGAAACAAGAATAAATTTATTCAGATAAAAAGTAGCAAGAGGATTACAACCATGAGCAGCTCTAACCCAACATCATCCTCCAGCTAAGAAGCCCTTCTTCACCTCAAGCAAAGAAATATCACCCAACACTATGAATGTACACCCGAATACCAACAGCACTTCTCTATAAGTTACAAAATTCCAGCCTCTAGATCTCTGTGATGAGGGATCCATATATAGATGATTACAGAGAGGTGAGTCATATTTTGGGATCTTGATTAG
>APFE030748574.1:341570-396976 GCA_000404065.3 Pinus taeda
AGTCCTTTTTCACACCACGTGAATTGTACTGTAGTACCTTGAGGGTCATTGTCATTATTGGTGATTCCTCTCGCACCTGTTAACAACTTACATCATTGGCTGGTAATCAAGCAATGTATTTCCATGTTCGACTCCAGAAATTTTTTCACATGGATTGACTTGTACTCTGAGTGAAGATTGAATAAGTTTTGAAGACCCCGGATCTAGTTTCATCCATCCAGGCTGCGGTATATTCAGGAATATAAAGACATCAATGTACATCATTACCGAACAGATGATCATCCAAATCAAAAGATGATGAGTCCATATCATCAGTCTGTCACACAAACGATTGTCTATCCTATGTACATGAAAATGAATTTATAAAGTTGAGCATGGGAATGCCCGCCTCAGCTAGATCATGAAAAAAATTGTCAAAATAATGTATTGTATTGTATTTTATTACAGGTCGCCTCGGAGCTCGAAAAAACTTTAGATCCTCATAGTAAAGCATTTCACCCGACATCAGAAAGATTAACGACCTCATGCTTTAGGGGGCAACTGTTATAGAAATTTTTGGGTACTTCAGCCCCAATCATAAATGTCCATAAACTAAGGGCTCCTAAGTCCCTAAAACCGTTGCTTCACTTCCTAAAGGAATAAGGTTAGCTGATTACATCATCTCTCAGAAGTTCTCCACTGAAAACTTCTCATAAATGGTCAAAACTAGCCCATATTGAAAACCCAGTGCAGAGGGTGTGATGCATATCACCTTCCCAGTGTACAAGGTGTGATGCATACTGAATTTCTCCTTTGTAGGCTGCGATGGTCAGGAATGGACAAATGGTAGGGACAAAATGCGAGGTGGAAGATCATGGAATCTTCCAGAAGCTTCCCCTCTGACACTTTCCTCTCTGTTTTCGACTAGGGATGAGTAAGAGATCATCATTCTCCAAGTGGAAGAAGGAACTATCAGAGAGAGGATACTAATCAAGACCCCGGAAGATAACTCATCTCCCTATAATCATCTATATATGGATCCCTCACCACAGAGATCCAGAGGCTGGAATTTTGTATCTTATAGAGAAGTGTTGTTGGTTTTCTGGTGTATATTCATAGTGTTGGGTGATCTAAGCTTTGCCTGAGGTGAAGAAGGGCTTTTTAGCTGGAGGATGATGCTAGGTTAGAACATATGGTTGTAATCCTCTTGCTACTTTTCATCTTATTAAAGCTATTCAAGTTTTCCTCCATATTCTTGTGTACTTGTTTATATATGCATTTTTATGGTTAACACACATCTGGTCCTATGTTATTTATGAATATAGATCTTTGTTCTTCGATAGTAGTATATTGTTGTGATTCCACAAGTTCTCTTTGAAGCTAGGCAAACGAAGAAGAAGCAGCGAAGCTCTATCAGGAAGGAGAGGAAATAAAGCGCAAGACTAAGGTTGGTCTCCTTGGTTCCCCTCTTTTCTATGTTCATAAAGGAAAATGAAATTAGACTTTACTTGTTTGTTTCTAAGATAGCTACCAGTCTTAGTGGGAATAGCAGCATCCGAGTGGACACTATTCCTGATAACAACATCTCTACAATCTGAACTATGGCACCGGAGGTTATCCCATCTTCATTATAAGGCCCTATCCAATGTGAGACAGATGGTGACAGGCATGCCCGAGTTCAAAGTAGAGCATGAAGGTGTATGTCCAGGATGTGCCAAAGGAAAACTTACAAGGGGACCATTCCCCTCAAGTAATAGCAAGGCCACAAAAATATTGCAATTGATCCACTCTGACATATCTGGTATGGTGCCTGTAAAGTCTTTGGGAGGATACTTATATTATCTCACCTTACAGATGATTATTCTCAAAAGACCTGGATCTACTTCTTAAAGAAGAAGTATGAAGCATTCACCTGGTTCCGACACGAAAAAGCCTTGATTGAAAACCAATCCGAGAAGAAAATCAAGATATTAAGGACCAATAATGGGACCAAGTATGAATCCAATGAATTCCAAGATTATTGAAGAGAACCTGGCATTAAGAGGGAGACTACAACAACAAACACTCCTAGGCAGAATGGTGTGTCTGAAAGGAAGAATCACTCTATTGTAGAAGTAGTTCGTGCCATGCTTCATGATCAAGGCCTGCCAATGTTCTTATGGGCTAAAGCTACATATATCGTCGTGTATGTTCAAAATAGATTCCCTCATAGAGCATTGGACTCCAAGAGTCCCGAACAAATGTTCACTGGTAAGAAACCTGATGTCCCTCATTTTAAAATTTTTGGAAGTCCCGTATATTTTCATGTGTTGAAAGAGAAAAGAAGCAGATCGGGTGCATCTGGGAAGAAAGGAATCTTTGTGGGCTATAGTGAAAATTCTAAGGGATATATAATTTATGTGGATGGTCAAGAAGAAGTTGATATAAGTCATGATGTCACCTTCAACGAGGATATGGCCCTCAAGAAGATCAACAACCATCCTATCCTAAGGAAGGAAAAAGAAGTTGACACCAGAAATCAAGGTGAAAAAAAGAGGACGAAACGATGCCTAATATTGATGAACCCTAGGATCCTATTGATCCTCCTCCTCATGATCCCTCCTTTTCCAATAGGAGACCCTCATGGCCTAGGGAGAATCTCGAATATTCCAAGAGACACATTGCACCAAGGGGGACTTTCCGTGAAAGCAAGAAGTTGAATAGGTATCAAGGATACTTGACCATCATGAGCATTATCATTCAAAATGAGCCTTCATCATTCGAAGAAGTCGTGAAGAAAAAAGTATGGAAGGATACTATGAATGAACAATATGAGTCAATTATGAAGAATGGTGTCTGGGATGTGGTCCCTAGACACTAAGACAAATCGGTTGTCACCTCTAAGTGGCTCTACAAAATGAAGCATGGAGTTGATGGAAGTGCAGACCCTCTCATTCACAAATGTAAGAGGGAGTTGGATTCTAAATTTGAGATGAAATACCTAGGACCGATGCATTATTTCCTAGGGTCAAAGGTCTGGAAAAAGCCAGGTGAAATTTTCCTCTCTCAAGGAAAATATGTTGTGAAGATATTGGAAAGATTTGGAATGGTGGATTGCAAGCCTGTGAATATTCTGATGGAACTTAACTTTAAGAAGTTATGTGGTAGTGTTGTTGGACCTGAATTGGGAAATGCTTTTGAGTATTGTCAACTCATAGGAGCACTAATGTTCTTGGTGAAATCACGTCCAAATATATGTTTTGCATTTAACACATTGAGGCAATATATGGTTGAGCCTCATCATATACATCGGATTAGTGCCAAGAATCTTCTGAGATATCTTCGGGGCACAATCACTCATGGATTGAGATACGTTATCGAAGACGTGAGGCTGCATGGTTATTATGATTTTGATTAGGCTAGAAATCTGGTGGATCGCAAGAGAACTTCTAGATGTTGTTTTCCTTTGGGTTCTGCTTCGATATCCTAGATGAGCAGCAAGAAGAAATTGGTTGCCTTGAGCACTATCAAGGCCAAATTCATAGTTGCTAGTATGGCCTCCTGTGAAGTTGTCTAGTTGAGGAAGCTCTTTAGTGAGCTATTTGGACATGTGTTGGATACCATCGTGATCCTCTATGACAACCAAAGTGGGATTGGATTATCAAAGAATCCCATGTTTCATGATCGCTCCAAGCATATAGATATTAGGTACCACTTTATCCAGGATATGGTACAATAAGGAGCAATAAGGCTCCATCACATTGGGACCAATGAGTAGGTTGTCGATATTTTGTCAAATCCCATGGGGAAGGCCAAGTTCTTGACCTTCTAAGAACGACTTGGAATCATGGAGAGACCATATTATGAGGGTCATGTATGAGATGGACATTGAGCTGTGGGAGATCTGGGGGCTTGGGGTACTTCTTGGAGCAATGAGCAACCATAGGGTGAGCAGTTCAGCCTTCCCCTAGTGGTTTGTTGTGTAATGATACCCCTTGATGACATGTAGGAAGGATGAGTGGTTCATCCTTCTCCTGCTGAGACATCCTACCCATGCGATCTAGGACTCATGGGAAGTACCTCTCACCTGGCCAATGAGTCGGGAAATGAGGATAGGGACCATAGTACTACCGATGGACGCATCATGTACTACCATACCCCCTATGCTAGGATGACCAATATTGGTAATGGGATCAATGGGAATTGACTTCAGGTCAGTAAGAGTGGTATGAGACACTCTCTTTTGATTGGAACTGATTTCGGGTCAATAAGAGTGGTATGAGACACTCTCTTTTGATTGGAGCTGAATTCGGGTCAGTAAGAGTGGTATGAGACACTCTCCTTTATTTGGGACTGACTTCGGGTCAGCAGAGAATGTGATACATTCTCAATCACTTATTCTTCCTAGTTCAGTAGAGCAGATCAGAGCATAACAGAGCAGTGCATTTATGGTGGAGATAGTACAGATTGGTAGATGGATAAGCAGATGGAGTTCTCCCTATTTGAGAGGGAGTGTTAAAATTGGCAACTAGGGTCAAACTCCACATGGGTCATCTTAGTTATGATAGCTGATATCTTTCTTGGATTCCTCTTTTCGAGAGGTGTAGGATTGATTTGAATATCATCTGATTCCAACATGTACAAATGAAGTTATGAATTTATTTTTATTATGGACAAATTGTCAAGGTCGGCCATCAAACTTATGTAGGCTCAGAAACCGAACAGTCACGTCTATTAATCCTCAACGTTTTCTATAAATACATTATGCCTTAGCCTCATTTTGACGCACTCACCTTCACACTTCGAACTCTCTCTCCTCATTGATTGGGTACAGATTTTTGGGCCTCTCTCTCTACACATCTGAAATTTTAGGAGAGTGAAATTTCAGGAGGCCAAAATTTCAGGAGACAGAATTTTTGGACAGCTTGACCAAGCATTTACCACCATGCTTGACCTCATTTGAATGTGTTTTTGTGAGGGCTATCTTTGTTTTGGCAGGCTGCATTTCTAGGCACAAAAATCGAGGCTAAACATGATTATTGACCAACATTGACTGCAACTAGGTGTGATTATAGGTGGTTTGTTTGACCAGACTTTGACTGGGCTAAATTTGACCATTTTGAGAGTTGTTTTATCTTGTTGTTTGGAGGCTGAAGTTGAATAAAGTTGACCAATTTGCTGAGGGTCAAATCTGCCATGTTGACCAACGTTGACTTTTCTGGTTAGGGCTCTTTTGTTGTTTTTATAAATTATCAGATTTGTAAATTGTACTATCTCACTCTACTAAACTATTGAAGACTAAAAGAAGATTTGGTCAAGGGTTTCCCCACATTGGTGTTTATCCCTGGCTGGTGCCACATCTTGTGTCCTATTGTCTTGGCTTGTCTTCTACTATTTACATTTATGTTCTATCTACGTTTTACTATCATGTTGATGTGATTGCGAATATAAATATTGATGATGGCCTAATAAAGAAATTCAAGTAAAATTGCTCTAAAGAATAGAACATACCATTGTTGCCTAAAATTGACATTTGTCACCCTCAAGAAATTTGTAGATAATTTCTCAAACAATTCATGCATTGTCCTTTGTTGCCTTGGTATTGCTTTACCAACAACTACTAGCCCCTCCTTCTCTCCCATCATACCTTGAATTCTAACTCTAGTTCATTTGTCTTTAGGCCCACAGCTGGCCAAGACCAAGGCTTCGATACCACTGTAATGTTCCTTTTCGGAAAAGCCTTAAATTTTCAATAGGTTTCTGAGTGTGTGTGAGGTTTAGTGTTGTGTTCTAACAACAAATTAGCGACGTGTAGTTGTAGGTTCACCTTTACAAATTTCACCCAATTAAATGTGCATAAAAAAAACGTGCATACCAAAATAAAGTACTCCAAGTGCTCAAATAGATTTTTGAAAGTTCAGAAATTTACATATGTATATAACTGGTACATCACAAAGAAATAAACAAGAGGATCTTATTTCACATTAACCAACTAGATACACAAAGACATCAGAAAATAAAGGAACCTGTGACCTATGTCTCACAGTGTGCTTCTAGAGTGGTAGTTGAAGAAGCGATGCGACCAACAACACATCATGAACTTTAGCAAGGAAATATTATATGTGTTCTTCCCTCAGGGTATTGCAATTACAGTGGTCCACGATTAACAGATTTGTAATTCAATAGATGGGAAACTCGTGGCCCTTCCTTTGAGGTTGATATGAGATATAAATTTTACCCACAAACTATCTAGTTGCACCCGGAATTCTTAACGCTACTTGAGTACATAGTAACAGGTAACAGGTGGACCTCCTGCATTCGGACCCATATTTCATCTCTCAATGCATGCGTTCGACACTTCGAAGGGGGTTGGCTCCATGTCATGGTTCTTTTTTGTAATTAATATCTATCCAAAAGCTGGATTAGTCACTAGAGTGATGTCATCCTTAGAGTTAGTTCACAATTTTCTTGATGTCCAGGACGCCCACCTGGGATTTCAATTTCATTTGGTCATTGTTAATACCACTGAAAGCCCAAGGCCAATGTAGAGATAAAAGTATTATGTGCAACAGTGGATGGGTGAATTCAGTACAAAGTAGGCAAATATTTATTCATTGGAAAGAGAAAGCATTGTTTTATTATTGGTCTCCATTTTGTTTTCTTTTCTATTGAGAAATGATCGCTGCCTACAATTTATGTGAGCGAAGATTGGTTGGGCATATAGAATTGTGGAAGAAAATTATGTACATCAGATTGTTAGCCAATGGTGGATCCCATCCAAACCTTTAAAAAGAATCACCACTGGAGTATATCTAGTGAAAATCTTGTGAGAGGAGGTGAGAGACTTGGCGGTGCTCATGAACTGGATGCATGAATTTCCAAACACTTAATACATATGGGTGAGTTGGATACCAATTATGTATGAGGTCCTCAAACATGAACATTGGGTTCAACTGGGAGGATTTAATTATGAGCAGCCTTGCTGGCAATATAAAGAAAGACAAGGCACTTGGGAAGGGTGAAACAACCTATTTCTACATGACATCATATCTCATGTTTTGCATATGTGCTTATGTAGTTATTTTCTTAGGCTTCAAACCAACTTAGGAACCTACGTTTGAGCCAATACATGTAGATTACTAATGTTTGTTGAAAGTATTTATGATGCAGAATGTCCATTATTTTTAGCCAATTTGATATTAAAGTAATAAAATTGACTGGGGATTGGTATGTGCAAGAAGAAAGCTGCTATATCAGGATCTATAGGTTATCTATTGCTCCCCATAAATTGTAAAAATACATACCAGTCATTTTCTTTATTTTGGAGATAGTTTTCTAGACAAATCTGCATGCGATGACAAGGACATGAAGGAAGAGTAAGGAGTTGTGGTTTAAGTTTACTTTCACTATTAAGGATTTGACGATAGAGGATGTATCCCATGGTGAATAATTTTCGGCTCTAGATGGCCCAGATATCGATAAATTCGTGGTACTGGTGTCTATATAATACTCAGCACTGTGAGTGTCCTTAAACTTAGTTAGGGCAGAGAGGGACATTGCCTTTATGCCCAAAATGTGTCAATTTGCAAGAAAAAATTACCACAACCTTGGTATTTGCAAGGGATTAAGCTCGATTACTCTTAGAAATCCTCTAACAAGTAATAATAACCCACGACCTTTATCAAAGTAAAGAATGTGGCCCCCTTCTTTCCTAATCTCTCCCTCTACAGAACTTGGGGAAGTCGAGCCACAAACTTAACTAATTTTTGGCTTGGGAAACAATGAAACTCATGCTTCGTTGAGGAAGGAATACTAGACCTGAAAAATTAGATTACGATGCCAATAATCTCTCTCTGTGCCAAAATTCTCGTTAGATATTCAGAAATAAGCACAAAAACAAAATCCCACTAGGATGGTAAGAATGTCCACGAGAGAAGGGAAAACCAGCTAGGGTAGCAATTAAATCTACCATTGAATCTCCGAAAACAACCAAAGCTGATGCTAATCATTTAACATGTCTCGAAACTCGCCGCGTTATCGAATTTCTCCAAGTTGATATCGAATGTGGTTTTTTTGAGCTTCTTTTCCTTAGTTTTTAGAGCACTAGAGGCCAGATGCACCTGAGGGATTTTTGATGAAGCCTTTGTTGATAGCATCTCAATGCGGGGCGCCCTCAACTTATCACTCAGGGAGGGACCAATTTTCTTTCACTCTTCTTGGGAGACATTGGAAATGGCTTCAGCGAACCTGAGGATTTTATTGGAGAGAAGAGGTCTCATCCTATATGGATCAGAGTGTGGAGTGCCAGTTTGAGCTCCAAATAGAATGTACAAAAGTGATCTCTAATATTTATCTGTGGCTTCATGTCTGGAAGTTAAATGAGAAAGTTTTTACAGGATAAAGAAAACCAGTTTTTACACGATAAAGAAAACCTTAATCTGTACGATAATGGTAGTCTAGTGCTTTTAAATATAAACTAGAATCTGGGAATGGACTCACCAGATTTTGAATATATCGAAAGGGGTACAACTGCTTCAAGAAGATAGATATTAAACTTGAATATATGTCTCCAAGGTTTTGAAATTGAAACCATCAAACCTCCATAAAACCCTGAACCCTAACAGATGCTTTTAGAATTATGCAATACCAACAATGAACTTTTTGAACGAGCAATGATGAGTGATATGATATGTTTCATGTGATTACATTTAAGAGCATGTGAATATGGATAATTGAAACATATGTGATTTTTATTACACAACAATATCATTATTTCCAAACCAAATCGTCAAGAAAGAGATGGGGAAGAGATGTTTCATATGATTATATTTAAATGAAATGAAATGAAATGATATTTTAAGGTCTATGAGACTAAAAATAGCCTATGATACTATTAGTTCCCTATTTTTCATTCTTTTCAATTCAGTCTTTTTCCGATTCAAATTGATGATGAGATGACCCAACCTTCCAACAACCCCCTTGCTAAAAAGACAATGCCAAGGAACTGATGCTAACATGTTCTCATAACTTTCTCTGATGTCTTTGAATGCATCACATTCCAAAATGAAATGTTTTTCCAATTCTACAGCCCCGGACATGCAAAATGTACACACCCATTCTACCCAAGCTTCTTTAGGCCTTTATCACTGTCTTGTTTCATACTGAAGTCGATGTGAGTTGGTCCTTAATTGAGCAATAAGAACCTTTTCCCTCCACGAAATTCTAGCTCCAATGATCTCTTTTTGTTGTAAATCACACATAGGGTTGAATTCCTCAATGTAATATTTCTTCTTTCTACCCAACTCTTTTCCCCATACCTTCTTATGAAACTTCTCCATAACAAAATCCTTTAGCTCCTTGCTATTTGTGGGACAAGCATTGAGTCATATATTCCATTTTTGCATCCATGTGTAGTTTTGTTTCATCCATGTTTTCCTTCTTTCATTCACGCGTTCATTGAAGATAATATTAGGCCATCTACCTACTCTCATTTGTTCAATTCCTTTTAGGTATCTTATGAGCACCACCATAGCAATTGCTTCAATGGAAGTTGCTCTTGTTTCACTCAACATTATCTCATAAATTGCCGAACTTTTTATTTTGAAGTTGCTCATGATCAAGCATTTTTGGATTTTCTCAATTTGTTTCCGTTTTGAGACGGGAGTGTTGCTAGCTCACAATTCACACCCATATAGTATCACTGGATAAACTAGGAGTCCAAAAATCACTTTAATCGTTTTCCAATCCCATAACTCTACCTCTCTACATCTGCTTTGAACAGCATATAATGCTTTCCACCCTCCTAAAATTATCTTCTTTCTACAATCCTCCCAATTGGGTTTGTTGTTGAAATCAATCCCAAGGTACTTGTACTCATTAACTTCTTCAGAAATGTTGTCTTCAAAGAAGAAATTATGCTGGCTCTACTTCCTTTTATTAAAAAAATCATTATTTTGGTCTTGTTAGTATTAACTTGCATCCCCACTACTCTACAAAAATGCTTAAGGGCATATAAGTGCATTTTCAATCCATGGGCCAATTTAGAAATCAATACAATATCATCAGCATATAAAAGAAGCTTTATCACAAACTCCCCCAACCCAACACCATCTCCACCTTGCCGATTTAGCCACTCTTCCAATTTATCAATATATAGACCAAAAAGAGTGGGGGATATAGGGTAGCCTTGCTTGACTCCAATGTCACTTCTAAAACTTTCTGAAATACCTGTTGAGGTTCTAATTTTGACTTTCACTTCTTCATAAAGTATATGGACAGCGGCTCTATAACGCACAGGAATTTCAAGTTCTTCCATTCTATGCCACAACTTATCCCTAGGGACCGTGTCAAATTCTTTTTTGAAGTCACCAAAGCAGCAAATTACTTCTTCTATATCCTCCCAAACCTTTTCAACAATATGTCTCAACATGATGCGATGATCCATTGTAGAATGTTTCAGCCTAAAACCTGCTTGTCCTCTTGCCCTCTTTTCTTTTACTTCTGCCCACTTGGTAATTTTGTCTTCTACGATGCTGCCGAAAAGCTTTGCAAACAAAGGATTGATAATAATGTTTCATAATTGAAAAGTCAAATATATGAGAGCCCAATAAAAACAAAAATTCCCATTTCCAGTTATGCACACTTTCACTTTTATGTATCTAAAGTTGCTATTAGAGCATATTTTCCTATCCAAAAAAAATTTACTGAACTCGTATCTTGGTCACAAGCCAGAAATTAAAATAAATTATTATAAATTTAGACTTCATTACCATGTATCTATTTAACTCCATCAAGTTATATATTTTTTAATTCCATTAAATTTAGTAAATAAGATTTCATTTCCTGCCAAAAATTGGAAGGTAAAGTGGAAATGTTTTGTGGGAAATAATGTGTACAATAACATTTATGTGTAGACTCTATTAAAATCACCAAATATATAACCAAATCATAAAAATCACACATTTTTTAGTAAAATTATGAAACACTATGGAACAATTCAACTTAGAACTTATAGCCAAAGCATCAAAAATATATTAAATCTGTTTTACATATATGATGTGATATTATAATAAGTGCAACATCTAATGTTCAAGTGATATCAAAATCCTCATAGGATTAAAAACAATTTCATAAAGTCTAGCACTGCTATGTTCATAATGTACATTCAAATTACTAGATAAACAACTTGATATCCAAGTTAAAAACTAGTATCATAAGTTTAATAGATATGACCCTCATAATAAAAAATGTAGATATCCATGAAAAATTAAGTGTTCAACTAAAGGAAATGTATCATCTCCTAGTTAGCCAACACTTCTCCTTCTAGGTATTCTTCATAATGTATTTGATCCAGTTGTAAGCCCATTGATTCCTTTGTGGTAATATGTCAACTTTTGAATTTAATTCCCTGTGAATGTGATCAAAGGATATAACCCTAAATATTTTAATCAACTCCATAACTCTAATCATCCACTCATCCAATAAAAAAGTGTTTAAGTATAACATTTCAGCTAATCTATAACAAAATTTGAATCTCTTATCACTTGTAAGTTTAGATTGTTGAAGTGACACAATTCAAATGACTAACATAAACGACTGATTCATATTATTGTAGTACTCGTTAGGTAATCATATTTTTGTTCCTACACTAAATTAGTCATTCATGTT
The DNA here is from genome assembly GCA_000404065.3 of Pinus taeda. Classification (NCBI taxonomy): domain Eukaryota; kingdom Viridiplantae; phylum Streptophyta; class Pinopsida; order Pinales; family Pinaceae; genus Pinus; species Pinus taeda. The sequence goes on from APFE030748574.1 coordinate 353,196, forward strand.
AGTCATTTTTAGTTGTATTACTTATTAGCTAGTCATGTATTTTAACTCGAGAATAAATTAGTCGTTTTTAGTTGGGTCACTTAAGATTGCTCATTTTTGGTAGTATTTCACTTGCAAAAGTTGTGGTGACTAACATTTTTAGTCACCTAGTCACTAATTCTTAATTTTCTACTAGTGTAAAACAATTATAGTTTAATAATTTTAATTGTAAGAGATTACCAATTCCTATGATTTGTAGCATATATGGATGAGTGTTAGGATCCAAAGATATTGGGGTTGTCTTGGTTTTTGAAATGGATATTTTTTAAGATGTAAATAAATATTAAAGAAGAAATTAAAGTGGGTGCATTTGGTCAAATACAATGAAAGGGTGTGTAAATGACATAGTTTTAGAAACAGTTCCAAAATGCCGTGTGTTTTCCATATTTTATATTTTTGTGGGTATGTAGAGATAACATGTGAAACTGATACTATGGGGTACAACTAGTTAAGAATGGACCAAGAGTGGAAATGATAATAACCTCGATTTATATATTGTTTTCCACACCAAATTTACATCATGGTAAAAATATGAATATCCCATTAAGTGTTACCTAAAGATGATTCAAAGAATCTCACCTTTAGCCTAAGTACATGGCTGAGTAATTTTTTAGGTGTAAAGTTTTATTAGAGGCATTGTTTGTTTGTTTTGGTTAGAAGAGGGTTTTCTCTTGGTTTTATGTGAATTTCAATTTATCATTTGTAGCATGTTGAGAAATGGGAAAGAATATCACGTGACCTTTATTTTACAGAAATTGATGTTGAATGAAAGTATATAGAATTTAACAAAGCTACAATATGCTTTGGTAAAGTCAGAGGAACATCATAAAAATCTGCCTAAGAATACAACATATACAAAGTTTGAATAGAAGTAATATATGGTTTTTTGTTTTGCATATATGTTCTTTTTCCTAGCTCATTAAGGTCGATTTTTCTGTTGTCCTACTTGATTGACACATTCTCATGACAGGAAGACTTTAAATATGAATTCATATGTTTGTGAAACAAATCAAATTCAAAGTTTATAGATATAAAAGATAAAAAAAAAAATGTCAATGCCTTTGTTTAATTGTTTCTTGACTTTGATGTGGGCAAGGTATAGGAAATGAGATTGAAAAAAGGATTGGGAGACAATGTAGAGCATGTATTGGATATGATTCATTTGTTGTTGGAGATCCTTCAGGCAATTGCACCATCAACTTTGGAAATGTTTCTAGTAGAGATTCCTATGATTTTTAATGTTTGTATTCTTTCACCTAATCACTATTTTGGGAAAAAAATATGTTTAAGGTAAACAAATATTTTATAATTGCAATGTTCATTCCATGATATTTGGTCTTTATTGTTTGATTGTATTTCGAACGTTTCCCTCGATTTTATTTTGTTTTTTAACCATGAAATTGAAAATACTTGGTATCATGTCCATTTAAACATCCAAAGCTTGAATATGAGATTAGTATTACATGATATTAATTCAAATCCATTTAGCTATTTTGTGTTAAGAAAATTTCATGACTATCAGAAAAAGTTTACTTTCATTTTTTCATTTGAGCACAAGTTGTCTATATACTTGACCAAGTTCATGCGTTAGAGAATGAAATGTGTTATGATTAAACTAACAAGGATTATAAATCACAGCTCAGATTATTTGTTTTCACAATTTATCGAGAGTGTGATATTTTTAGTATGTAACTTAGTTGGTTGGATTGTGCGTAAGATTTATTTAAAGGCTGACTACTAAGTTACTAAGTTGTTTTTTCTATGGTGACATTTGAATTTAATTTTTTATATAAATCATTGAACAACATAGTGTTCACTATCTGATCCAACTGAAGAAAAATTATTCGAGTTTCTAGGTTTTATGGAGAATAATGGCATTGACATTGCCAATGTTGATGTATATGCCGTATCAATATTTTACAGTATACTTTGTTTATATTCCAATATTCATCATATTTCATGTCTTATAGTTCACATTGTATCTTCTTTTATTTTCAGGAGAGGAACTTAATATTGATGGTAAGAAGTAAGAATTGAAGAAATAGGAGAACAATAACACTAGAGTGATAAATGAAAAAAGAGAAAGAAGAGAACTAGTCTAGTGATGCCCTTAGAGCCAATATCTCACATAAGACACACAGATAGAGATTGATGTTCAATTCTTTAAAGTTGGTTAATTCACTTCCAATGTCTTGAAAACACAGTGATAATTTTTTGAAGTGATGAAACAATATTTCATGTTTAAATTGTAGTCCAACCAATATTAAGTTGGAAACTCATATTGTAATACTTGACATTTTATATAATATAATTTACGGTTGAAATTATTTATAGTTGCACATGATATTATTTAGTTTTGTAGTTAACATATGTAACTTTGTTTTTTCACAGTAGATGAATATGCACATTGTATGACACTTTTTTTATTTAGTCGCAAAATCATACTAATTAATTTGTGTTGATTAATAATGAACACATAAAATCAATCTAAAACTACTAAATTAGTAGTTCATATTGATTAATGATGAGCACAAATAGAACGAATATACAACTGAATTAGTCGTTTATAAAGATTATTAATGAAAGTAGATGAAATGGATATAAACTACTAAATTAGTCGTTTATATAATGAATATGAAACTACTAAAATAATATAAATGACTACTGCAAATGATAAATTTGTGATTACAAATGATGACTAAATTTTGCATTAATATGACTATTAGTAGTTAATTTATAGTATCTTATAACATGATCAAAATTTAGTCATGTTTCTTTGGTCATTAATTGGTTTCAAATGGTGACTAAAATTTACATATATATGACTATTAATAGCTAATTTATAGTTTCTTACAACATGACCAACATTTTGGTCATATTTCTTTGGTCATTAATTAGTTTTCTCGGGCGATCATATAGTAATATATTTTGTTGTATATTTGGTCATTAATTGTGGCAATTAATGACTAAATCAATGACTAAATTAATAACCAAATATATGACTAAAGATACTACTAGATGATAAAATTTAGACAACTAATTAATGACTAAGCTAAAAACGACTAAAAGTTGGTCTCATTATAACATACTGTAAATTAGCTACCATTGGTCACCGACTAAAAAATAGTCCTTTATATGCAAATTTTAGTCATTTTTTTAGTAACTAATTAGCCATTTTCTACTAGTGGAATGTGGATGAGGTGAGATATTTCATGGGATTTGAAAGCTATTATATGAGCTTCTCATAGATTGCTTATCCTATTACATCGTTGCAAAGGAAAGGTAAGAAGTTTGAAAGGACAAAGGAGTGTGAGGCTAGTTTTGGGCAGCTTAAGTAATTGTTGACACATGCACCAGTGCTACAGATTGCAAATTCGGACAAAGAGTTCGTAGTGTGCACATATGCTTCCAAGAGAGGATTTGGTGGATCCCTTATGCGGGATGGATAGGTGGTATGCTATGAGTCACGAAACTAAACGAGCATGAGCAGAACTACCCAACACATGATTTTGAGTTAGCGAAGATCATACATGTATTGAAGATGTGGAGGCACTATCTTCTTGGCATGAGGTTTGTACTCATGAGCGATCACATTGGGTTGAGGTATTTGTTTGACCAACCGAACCTGAATGCCAAGAAAGCTATATGGTTGGCCACGATCAGTGAGTTTGCTTAGTGAGTTTGACTTCGAGATTAGGTAAACCAAAGGACAACAAGTGGACATAAATAAATCACTTAGCAACTATGAGCTCCTATGGGACGGATTTATAGGATAAGATCTTACATGCAGGTCAGCAGGATAATAGGTATATGGAGATTGTGCATAGGTTGCAACAGAGTACTGCTACTGGTATAGGTGATATTACATGTACAAGTACAGGTGGTAGTACATGTAAAGGTATTGGAGGTAGTACAAGTATATATATAGGTGACAGTATAGGTACAGGTACAGGTGTAGGTGCACATGATGTGGAATATTGTCTTACGAAAAACATATTGGTCTGATTCAGAGACATGATATATGTGCCAAATAACAGTGAACTCAAGAAGATAATATTGAGAGAGTTTTATGCGAAACCATATTCAGGTCACCTGGGTTATCAGAAGACATTAACTGTAGTGAAGAAAATTTATTATTGGTCGAGTCTGAAGAGGGATGTAGCAGCGTTTGTGGCTAGGTATTTTGATTATCAACATGTGAGAACAAAGTGTAAGAATCTAGGTAGAATGCTACAAAGAATTTCAATTCCAGAGTGGAAATGGAAATTCATTTCCATGGAATTCAACATAGGTTTCCAAGAACAGTGAGATAGCATGATTTCATCATGCTTGTTGTGGAAAGGTTGAGAAATTTTATGCACTTCATTCCAGTGAAGTCTACATTCTTAGCTAGCGATGTAGCACAGGCATTCATCAAAGAGGTAGTCAGATTACATGGTGTTCCAAAGAAGATTGTGTCAGACAGGGATGAAAAGTTCACTTCCAAGTTTTGGAAGGAGTTATTTGCAAGTTTGGGCACAAAGTTGGCCTTTAGTACAACTTATCATCTGTAGATAGAGGAACAGACAGAGAGGGTCAATAGGATATTGGAGGACATGTTGAGGATGTATGTGATGCATCAACAATGAAAGTGGAAAGAGTATCTTCCACTGGTACAATTCGCTTACAATAATGGGTATCAAGAATCTTTGAGGATGCGTTCTTTTGAGTCATTGTATGGGCAGAGTTGCAATACTCATATCAGTTGGAGTGATCCAGCTAACAGGGTATTGATTGGACTGAACATGTTGGCATACATGGAATAGGAAATGCAAGTAATCAAGAAGAATCTAAAGGTAGCACAGGATAGGCAGAAGAGCTATGCATATTAGAACAAGTTTTTCAAGGTGTTCCAGATTAGGGAGTAGGTGTATTTGCGCATCAAACCAAAGAAGAGCTCCTTACAGATTAGATCATGTGCCAAGATGGCACCACGGTTTTGTGGACCCTTCAGTATTTTTGAGAGGATTGGGCTAGTAGCCTATCGACTTTCAATCCCTTCGACAGTGAAATTCCATCATGTTTTTCATGTGTCATTGCTTAAGATGTATGTTAAAGATGGTGATCATGTGATTGACTCGTCTATATTGTAGGTGGAACCAGATGGAGAAGTCCAACCAAATCCTCAATGTATATTGCAGAAAAAGGTGCTCATGCTCTGAACTAAGAAATCGAGCAAGTTAAAGTGCAATGGAAGAACTTTGGGCCCAATGAAGCTAAATGGGAGATGACAAATCAGATGTAGGCTACCTATCCTTCTTTGTTTCCTATTTGAGGCAAAATAATTTTGGTGTGGTGTTTTGGTACATGTTTGATGTTGTTTTCACTAGTACAAAATGACTAATTAATTACTAAAAAAACTAAAATTTGCATATAAACGACTATTTTTCGATCGGTGACCAATAGTAGATAATTTACAGTATCTTATAACATGACCAGCTTTTAGGCATTTTTAGCTTAGTCATTAATTGGTTGTCTCAATTTTATTGTCTAGTATTATATTTAGCCATTAATTTAGACATTAATTTAGTCATTAATTTAGACATTAATTTGGTCACTAATTTGTTCATTGATTTGGTCCTTGATTTAGTCATTAATTTGGTCATTAATTGTCACAATTAATGACTAAATACACAACAAATATATTACTAAAAGATCACCCGAAAAAACCAATTAATGACCAGAATATTGGTCATGTTATGAGATATTGTAAATTAGATTCTAATAGTCATATATATACAAATTTTATTCATCGTTTGAAACCAATTAATGACCAGAGATATATAACTAAATTTTATTCATGTTATAAGATACTGTAAATTAGCTATTAATAGTCATATATATGCATAATTTAGTCGTCATTTGTAATCACAAATTTATCATTTGCATTAGTCATTTATAGTTTTTTGTAGTATCATATTCATTATATAAATTACTAATTTAGTAGTTTATATTCATTTCATTTATTTTCATTAACAATCATTATAAGCAACTAATTTAATTGTATATTCATTTTATGTGTTCATCATTAATAAAAATAGACTACTAATTTAGTAATTTTAGATTTATTTCATCTTTTAATTATTAATAAGCATAAATTAATTAGTATTATTTTGCAACTAAAAAAAAAATAGCATACAATGTACATGTTCATATAATATGAAAACGCAAAGTTACATATGTTAATTACAATACTAAGTAATATCAAGTGCAACTATAAATAATTTCCAACACACATAAATTATATTATATAAAATGTCAAGTATTACAATATGAGTTTCCAACTTAATATTGGTTGGAGTACAATTTACACATGAAATATTGTTTCATCACTTCAAAACATTATCAATGGGTTTCCAAGGCATTGCAGGTGAATTCACTAACTCTAAAAATTTGACCATTAGTCTTTATGTGTGTCCTATGCGGGATATTAGCTGTATGGGTACCACTAGACCAATGCTCTTCTCTTTATCGTTAATTTTCATTTTTTCGTTTTAGTGTTATTGTTCTCCTCTTTCTTCAATTCTTGCTTCTTACCATCAATAATGAGTTCCTTTCCTGAAAAAGAGATACAATGCAAAGCATAAGACATGAAAGTCAATGAACACTGGAATATAAACTAAAGTAGACTATAAAATATTTATACGATATATACCTCAACATCAACAATATTATTAATGTCATTTTCCCCCATAAAAGCAAGAAACTCGAACAAGTTTTCTTTAGTTGGGAAATAGTGGCCACTATGTGGCCAGATGACCTATATAAACAAAGCAAATAAAACATCACCATAGAATAAATTTTGTACCTACTATGTTCTCAGTGTACAACATTTGTTCATGAAATGTTATCTTCAACTAAAGTAATAAATGAAAATAGTCGCACACATTTCTATCCCAATATTTTGAATTCCCATGTTTATGGTACATTGTAGTTTTGATTTTATCCAACATAACCAAACACATTGGAGCTAGAAATTTGTATAGAGAATGTTTCATGCTTCAATTTTGTAGTTGTATCATTTCCTCTAGTTATCTTTAAGAAGCAATGACACTTCAATAATAAAACTGGTCAATAGAAATCTAATGGGTGGAGCAAAGTATTGCTGACGTAAGATTACAACAATAAACTAGAAAATAATAAGACAAAACTCTGTAAATTACAATACTAACCATGATTATAGCTTCAACATAGTAATCTTCAATTGTCAACATAACATTCCGGGAGAAAAGCAATCCAATTCCCAAAAGCTAACAAATTATGTATGCCCCTTGTTTTCCCTGTAATTAATTGAGCAAGATTAGCACATGCAATTTCCATTTAAAATCTCTAAAATGATTCTATAAATATTCAAAGAAAAATTAATGTTACTCATTCATTTTTCTCTAATGCAGACAAAACTTAACATGCTAACATGTGTTTGAGTTGGAGAGTTATGTAATTCATTTCTCCAAAATCATTGCTTATTGTCATGACCATCTTTTTTAATGATCATCCAATGGGCCTATATAATATTTGATCAAAAAACATATTTTTCAAAATATATTCCATTTTTCTAGTTCAAAGCTAAGTTTCCTTCCAATTTATGGCGTTCAAACAAACCGAAATCTTTTTCCTTTAACAAGTCACTATTGTAATATATTACTAAATGAGCAGCTACGTAATGAATTTATGAGTGGTGGAATACTAATAAATCACAAATACATGCAATAAATAACATTGTTATGTCCTAGGCATGCCAAGTCTTTATCCTCTTGGTTGAAAGTATTACTTCATGAAAACAACGTATTTGATAGAGAACTTTTCTGAAACTAACCAATTTCAGTGCATCCAACAACAATGACATATCTATTAGCATGCCCTCAAAATGTGTGGAAGTATCAAACACGTGTCTTGTACTTCAGTATACACACTCCTCTTTCTTCATGTCTTCATATGAATCCCTCAGGTTCGATACTCTTTCAAGAACTGCTACAAATTTCTAGCTCTAAAGGCACTCAGATTTCAAATAGATGAATGTAGTGTATCTTGGTTCTAAATGATATACACATTGATGGAAGAATTCGCTAATCCTGAGCTCGATTATATGTCTCTATGAAATGGCATTAAGGAAAATTTTTCTATAAAGCTTTAGTTCCAACTCAACATGGACAAAGAATCAAGGTTTGACTTAAAATTCGGGAAAAATTTAAGAGTTAATTCAGGAAATTTGGTCAAAAGAAAATAACCTAGAAAAAAACTTTTATTTTTTAATTGTCAAGTTTTACCTGATTCTTACCCAAGCCCAAGTCAGATCCTGAGATAGTTCTACTTGAATCTGAGTTAGGCCTTGAATTTTGTCCAAGTTAAACTTCAACTCCATCTGATCTGCTCAGATTTATATCCCAACTTAGTCAGACTATCCAAGTAAGCTCAGTTGAATCTGGTAACTATCGCTACAAGTATCTTTACCTATTAAGGTAATAATGGCCCAAACGTGATATGAAAAATAAATACAATGTGATAAATAATTTCTTATGATTTACGATTGATACATATCATATGATGGAAATGTCATGTTGTCATCTATGGATAGGGTTGACAAGGATATGGTGAAATGTTCAAAGGTTGCATGCTATCACAAATGATGGTATGGTAATTGAAGACCAGGTGGCTTCCTATGATCAGTTTTGATTATACTTATAGGACCATTTATTGTAGATGTGTTGGAAAAGGTATCAAAAGGTTTGCATTAGGTCATTTTTTAGTTCAGATATCAACCCCAATGAACAATTTACTTTAAGCATATAACAACATCAGTTTCCAGAATTACTATACAAAATTTAAGTGGCTTGATACTCACTGCCTTGAGATCTTATTGTCGACATAAAAGGACAAAGTATAAATGTGTACTAGACAAAGTGATAATCTAATATGAAGCTTCCCATAAGTGTTGTTAGTTGTCATTGGAATTATCTTATCATTGATTTGCTTTTTACTTTGGATGCAATGGTTTTCCAGCTTGAATGAATTCCTTTTTTATCAAAATTTACATGTGCATTATAGTTGCGTAAAAAGGTAAATTATTCTGAGGAGTAAATCACAGCGTAAAGTATTGAAACATAATTAATAAATTTGTAGTTCAAAAGATTCTAAATTGTGACTTATTGAACTGATTCATATATTCAATCATGGGCTGGCTTATCTTGATTTTGTAATGAGGACTATAGACATATATATTAGGATTTTTTTGGGTAACTTCCAGATCTGTAGAACAGATACAAGAGGAATTTAAGTAAGGTTTTTGTATGACTTTAAGATGGTAGATTTGCCTTTTATGTGCCTTGCGAAAATGGGGTTTAATAAAGTCTTGACAAGTTGTTTATTCAAAGTATGAGGATGACTTAGGCTGCAAAATACAAGCTTAATTGTCCCTACCCTTATTCAAAATTTCCATAAATCTACCAAGTGAGTTTGCTATCATAGACAAACTCTAAGATTATGAGGTGTAGGTCTATCAAGAATTGATCATTTTTGTGTACTACCATGCATAGAGAGATACATAAACAAATATAATGAATCATAAATAAATACAATGTGTTCAACTCCCTCCAATTCAAAATTATACCTTACAAAGTTGTGATCGTAAAAAAGAATGATAAGGAAAGAAAAATGCTTTCTACCAGAAATGAAAATGATTTCAAAATGAAAAAAATATTTTCAATTGAACCTGGAGGTAAAAGAATAGCTTAATGGTCTAAATATTGAAACTGCAAACCCAATTTTGTTCAATTTTTTGGCTACCCACAACAAAAATTCATTACTACCCTTTGAATCTCTAACCCGACAAACAATTAACAATCTCCAAGCATATAACTTCAAAAAAGGACCCTCTAAGGCTATTGCAGCTGTCCACATTTTTGGACATAGGTTAGGCTTTGAATTGGTGAATGATTTAGTTTTTATGTAGTTGGATTAAAATGGCATCAAATCAATGTTGACACCATAAGATATCCCATGGACAAGGAATGTTTAGACGTTCCTGCATAAGAAGCAAAACCCCAGAGTGTTTCCCCTCTAAGAAGAGCATCTCCCAAATGTCCCCTATTTGGAAGGGATGCCCTAATAAATAGAGGTCATCACCAACATCCTCCAAGGTGTCCACTCATATATACAATGTAACAAGGAAGAATAATGTTCGGGCCACTTCCCTTTAACTCATGCAATATAGACAAAAAGCCATAGACAATCATAAAAATTAAGAGATTGTGCAAAAATTTTATGGTCTTCTAATCTGAACTTGATGTGGGAAAATGAAAATAGATTACCCATAAAATATACATGCATCCATATGATATCACACATTCCAAATATAATTACCCATAGCTGTGCTACAACGCTTCTTTATGCCTTCAAATTTTATTACAGTCATACGATGATCCATATGAACTCTAGGTTCTTTTCAATTATCTCTCTTCCATTGTATCCACTCTTGAAGCTAACCTGGGCCTGCATAAATTGAAGGACATGCCATAAATCATATCATTTATGTACCATTATTAAATCAATGATTTCCACTTAAAAAGGAACTCATAAAGAGAACTGTAAAATAAAGAAACAATTTCTGGCCCACTTCCCTTTAACTCATGCAATATAGACAAAAAGCCATAGATAGGCATAAAAATTAAGAGATTGTGCAAAAGTTGGTTGGTGTTATAATATAAACTTGATGTGAGAAAATGACAAGATATTACCCATCAAATATCCATGCATCCACATGATATCACACATTCCAAATATAATTACCCATAGTTGCTCTGCAACACTTCTATGTGCATTCAAGTTTTATACAGCCATGGGATGAGCCATATGAATTCTAAGTTATTTTCCATTATATATCTTCAATGGTATCCACACTTGAAGCTAACCTACAGCTTGCGTAAATTGAAGGACATGTCAATGATTTCCACCATCCAAGATTGGAATGAAGAAACTCTGATTGGGTCTCTAGCCACTCCTATGGGACTGGGAATCAACTAATAACTTTTTAGTGGCCATGAATTCATCATAGAAGAGGCACATGAAACATTTATTGATGATTGTTGATAAGGAACTCAAATGGATTCCATAGTAATGACATAACCTGAACAACATAGCTAATTCCATATAAAAAACTATCAAAAATGTAGATTCAAAGAAAACCAATTCTCAAATTGAAACAAAATCAAATATATGATAGCTAAGAGTGATCCTAAATTGCAATAACTTCAAAGTTACATCAGACATTCACATTGAAATAGGGAACCAATTACCAAAAATTATGGATCATTGAGAAATTTTGCTCAAACTATAGTTGGAGTTGTAGTTCAATGATGAAACCAATGGAGCATTAAACATCCACCAAGTTACATTCTCATGTTGTCTACCCTACAGCCCCCTCAAAGTGCATGTGTGAAAAATAGATGATGCCAGGTGCAAGTCCTGGAAAATTTAGGAAGAACGGTTCCACATACTTGGATGGCATGTATAAAAAGTAGATGAGACAAGTCCCACAATATTTTGGAAGGAGAGTCACACCTGTTCACTTAAGAAGCCAATGGAGCATTAAACATCCACCAAGATTCCATTCTTAGGTCTTCTGCCCTACAGCCCCCTCAAAGGGCATGTGCTAAAAACAAATGATGGGAGGTGCAAGTCCGAGGAAATTTTGGTAGAAGAGTTCCACATCCTTGGATGGCATGTGTCAAAAACGGATGAGGCTGGGTGCAAGTCCCAGGATATTTTAGAAGGAGAGTCACACATCAAACTTGACATTAAATACAAAGTCGATCGATTTTATACAATGCAGCCCATAAACCTTGCAATGTGTTTCTTGAAGCTCCTTCAGAAGAAAAGGGAAAGAAAATAGAAATGTTAATTGTGCCAACTAGTAAAAATGATTCTTTGCCTATAACAACAACACATATAATACACCTCTATGGCCATGGATTAGCTAGAAGTTGAACACTTGCAACGATAATCAACCAGATTCGAAACCTTGTAAGCATGCTACCCAGGATAATGCAGTGAACAAAATCTTTACAAATGTGAGTCAGGATATTATGGTTGACAAAATCTTATGAAACATTGGTCATGATAGTGCAACAAAAATAATTCCAGTGACAATAAGCATTGCTACTATGAGGAAAAAGGTGGCTAGAGACATTTGGATCAAGCAAGTGAATGTTGTCAATATTTAGTGGATTACCTGAACCCAGTTGACATCCACACATCAAAGGTTCCTTCGCATGGAAAACAAAAGAAGCAAAAAATCCCTCATAATAGCAGATAAGCTTGATAAATTTATGGTAAGTGATTCCTCCTTGAAAATCCTCTTTAGAACAGAAAATTCATCCAATGTTCCATTTAGATTTGAAAAATTGCAATGCACAAAATTTATGGAGGGTAGAAGACCACTTGAGAAGAGGTTATAAAATGTTCATCCTGGAAATGTTAATGCTACTGTGAGAAAATCGGTGGCTAGAACCATTTGGATAAATCAAGTGAAAGCTATTAAGAGTTAGTGGATTACCTGAACCCAGTAATTCTATTCAAAAATAAATGGCTCCTTGACATTTCCAAGTCTGCTAACCTCATTTCTAAAATAGGATTCCTTGCATCAGTGGCATTAACTGATGAAAAAAATGTTGTAATGTTCATGAATTCAACAAGGATATCCTAGAGTGTTTCCTCTCTAAGAAGGACATCTCCCAGATGTCCCCCATTTGGAGGAGATGCCCTAAGAGATAGAGTGCATCACCAACATCCTCTAGTGTGTCCAATCATATATAAATTGTAACAAGGAAGAACAATTTTTGGGCTACTTCCCTTTAAATCGTGCATTATAGACAAAAAGCCATAGACAAGCATAAAAATTAAGAGATTGTGCAAAAGTTGTTTGGTGTTCTAATCTAAACTTGATGTAAGAAAATGACTAGAGAGTACCCATCAAATATCCATGCATCCATATGATCTCACACATTCCAAATATAATTACCCATAGTTTCGTTTCAATGATTCTGTGTATCTTCAAGTTGTATTACAGTCATAGGATGAACCATATGAATTCTAGGTGATTTTCAATTATCTCTCTTCAGTTGTATCCACTCTTGAAGCTAACCTGGGCCTGCATAAATTGAAGGACATGCCATAAATCATATCATTTATGTACCATTATTAAATCAATGATTCCCACTTAAAAAGGAACTCATAAAGCGAACTGTAAAATAAAGAAACAATTTATGGGCCACTTCCCTTTAACTCATGCAATATAGACAAAAAGCCATAGAAAGGCATAAATATTAAGAGATTGTGCAAATTTTGGTTGGTGTTCTAATCTAAAATTGATGTGAGAAAATGACAAGAGATTACCCATCAAATATCAATGCATCCACATGATCTCACACATTCCAAATATAATTACCCATAATTGCTCTGCAACACTTCTGTGTGTATTCAAATTTTATACAGTCATAGGATAAGCCATATGAATTCTAGGTGCTTTTCCATTATCTCTCTTCAATGGTATCCACTCTTGAAGCTAACCTGATCCTGCATAAATTGAAGGACATGCCATAAATCATATCATGTATGCTTCCATTATTAAGTCAATTATTTCCACCATCCAAGGTTGGAAGGAAGAAACTCTGATTGGGTCTCTGGCCACTCCTATGGGATTGGGAGTCAACTAATAACTTTATAGTGGCCAGGAATTCATCATAGAAGAGGCATGTGAAAAATTCATTGATGACTGTTGATAAGGAACTAAAATGGATTCCTTAGTAATGACATAACCTAAACAACATAGCTAATGCAAGATAACAAAGCTATTATAAATTTTTTATTGAACTAAAACCAATTCTCAACTCGAAACAAAATAAAATATATGATAGATGACATTGATCCTAAGTTGAAATAACTTCAAAGTTACATCAGGCATTCACATTGAAATAGGGAACCTATTACCAAACATTCTGGATCATTGAGAAAGTTTGCTCAAACTATAGTTGGAGCTGTAGTTCAGTGATGAAACCAATGGAGCATGAAACACCCACCGAGACTCCATTCTCATGTCATCTTAGCTACAACACCCTCAAGGTGCAAGTGCCAAAAATAGATGATGTCAGGTGCAAATCCCGACAATCTAGGAAGAAGGGTTTTGCATCCTTGGATGGCATGTATAAAAATAGATGAGAAAAGTCCCACGATATTTTCGAAGGAGAGTGGCACATGTTCACTGATGAAGCCAATGCAGCATTAAACATCCACCAAGATTCCATTCTCATGCCATCTACCCTACATCCCCCTCAAAGGGCATGTGCCAAAAACAGATGATTGTTGGTGCAAGTCCCAGGAAATTTTGGCAGAAGAGTTCCACATCCTTGAATGGCATGTGTCAAAAATAGATGAGACTGGGTGGAAGTCCTAGGATAATTTGGAAGGAGAGTGACACCTCAAACTTGACATTAAAGACAAAGTCGATCCATGTTACACAGTGCAGCCCATAAACCTTGGAATGTGTTTCTTGAAGCTACTTCAGAAGAAAAGGGAAAGGAAATAGAAATGTTAATTATGCCAACTAGAAGAAATGATTTCTTTGCCTATAACAACAACACGTAGAATACACCTCTAGGGCCATGGATTAGCTATAAGTTGAACACTTGCAATGATAATCAACCACATACCAAAACCTATAAGCATGCTACCCATGATGATGTAGGGAATAAAATCTTTACAAATGTCAGTCAAGATATTGTGGTTGACAAAATATTATGAAACATTGATCATGACAATGCAACAAAACTAATTCCAGTGATAATAAGAACTTCTACTGTGAGAAAACAGGTGGCTAGAGTCATTTGGATCAAGCAAGTGAAAGTTGGCAAGAGTTTGTGGATTACCTGAACCCATTTGACATCCACACTGTAAAGGTTCCTTCACATGGAAAACAAAAGAAGTAAACAATCCCTCATAGTAGCAGAGAAGCTTGATAAATTTATGGTAAGTGACTCCTCTTTGAAAATCCTATTTAGAATACAAAATTCATCCAATGTTCCATTTATATTTGAAAAAATTGCAATGCATAAACTTTATGGAGGGTAGAAAACCACTTGAGAAGAGGTTATAAAATGTTCATCCTGGAAATGTTAATGCTACTGTGAGAAAAAGGGTGGCTAGAGGCATTTGGATCAAGAAAGTGAAAGATGTCAAGAGTTAGTGGATTACCTGAACCCAATAGACATCCACAGAACAACAGTTCCTTCGAATGGAAAACAAAAGAAGCAAGCAATCCCTCATAATAGCAGAGAAGCTTGATAAATTTATGGTAAGTGATTCCTCTTTGACAATGTGAGTGGGCAAGGTGGAATCATAATTTTCCAGGGGGTATTATTGGTCCCACCCCTCCCTAAGTTAGAAGACCCAGTAATTCTAGTTGACAATAAATGGCTCCTTGACATTGCCAAGTCTACTAGCCTCATTTCTTAAATAGGATTCTTGCATCAGTGGCATTAACTAATGCAAAAGGAGTTGTAATGTTCATGACTTCAACAATGACATCCCAGAGTGTTTCCTATCTAAGAAGGACATCTCCCAGATGTCCCCTATTTGGAAGAGATGCCCTAAGAGATGGAATGCATCACCAAAATCCTCCAAGGTGTACACCCATATATAAAATGGAATGAAGAAGAACAATTTTAGGGCCACTTCCCTTTAACTCGTGCAATATAGAATAAAATCCATAGACAAGCATAAAAATTAAGAGATTGTGCAAAAGTTTTCTAGTCTTCTAATCTAAACTTGGTGTGAGAAAATGAAAAGATATTACCCATCAAATATCCATGCATCCATATGATCTCACACATTCCAAATATAATTACCCATAGCTGTGCTACAACACTTATGTGTTCCTTCAAATTGTATTACAGCCATAGGATGAGCCATATGAATTCTAGTTGCTTTTCAATTATCTCTCTTCAGCGGTATCCACTTTTGAAGCTAACCTGGGCCTACATAAATTGAAGGACATGCCATAAATTATAAATTATATCATGTATGTACCATTATTAAACCAATGATTTCCACTTAAAAAAGAACTCATAAAGAGAACTATAAAATAAAGAAACAATTTCTGGGCCACTTCCCTTTAACTCATGCAATATAGGGCAAAAAGTCACAGACATGCATAAAGATTAAGATATTGTGCAAAATTTGGTTGGTTTTCCAATCTAAAATTGATGTGAGAAAGTGACAAGAGATTACCCATCAAATATCCATGCATCTACATGATCTCACACATTCCAAATATAATTACCCATAGCTGCTCTGTAGCACTTCTGTGTGCATTCAAATTTTATACAGTCATATATGAATTCTAGGTGCTTTTCCATTATCTCTCTTCAATGATATCCACTCTTGAAGCTAACCTAGGACTGCATAAATTGAAGGACATGCCATAAATCATATGATGTATGCTTCCATTATTCAACCAATGATTTCCACCATCCAAGATTGGATGGAAGAAACACTGATTGGGTCTCTGACCACTCCTATGGGACTGGGAGTCAACTAATAACTTTGTATTAGGCATGCATTCATCATAGAAGACACATGTGAAAAATTCATTAATGACCGTTGATAAGGAACTCAAGTGGATTCCATAGTAATGACATAAGCTGAACAACATAGCTAATGCCATATAACAAGACTATCAAAAATGTTGATTGAAAGAAAACCAATTCTCAACTTGAAACAAAATCAAATATATGATAGCTAACAGTGATCCTAAATTGCAATAACTTCAAAGTTACATTAGACATTCACATTGAAATAGGGAACCTATTACCAAAAATTCTGGATCATTCAACAATTTTGCTCAAACTATAGTTGGAGTTGTAGTTCACTGATGAAACCAATGGAGCATTAAACATCCGCCATGATTCCATTCTCATGTTGTCTACCCTACAACCCCCTCAAGGTGCATGTGCCAAAAACAGATGATGCCAGGTGCAAGTCCCGACAAATTTAGGAAGAAGGGTTCCACATCCTTAGATGGCATGTATCAAAAACAGATGAGACAAGTCCCACGATATTTTGGAAGGAGAGTCACACCTGTTCACTGATGAAGCCAATAAAGCATTAAAAATCCACCAAGATTCCATTCTCATGCCATCTTCCCTACAACCCCCTTAAAGGGCATATGCCAAAAACAAATAACTGCAGGTGCAAGTCCCAAGAAATTTTGGCAGAAGAGTTCCACATCCTTGGATGCCATGTGTCAAAACTAAATGAGGCTGGATGCAAGTCCCAAGATATTTTGGAAGGTGAGTCACACCTCAAACTTGACATTAAATACAAAGTTGATCCATGTTATACACTGCAACACATAAACCTTGGAATGTGTTTCTTGAAGCTACTTTAGAGAAAAGGGAAAGAAAATATAAATGTCAGTTGTGCCAACTAGAAAAAATGATTTCTTTTCCTATAACAGGAACACATAGATTACACGTCTAGGGCCATGGATTAGCTACAATTTAAACACTTGCAACAATAATCAACCAGATTCCAAACATTGTAAGCATGCTACCCATGATAATAAAGGGAATAAAATATTTACAAATGTCAGACAGGATATTGTGGTTGACAAAATCTTATGAAACATTGATCATGATAATGCAACAAAACTAATTCCAGTGATAATAAGCACTGCTACTGTGAGAAAAATGGTGGCTAGAGTCATTTGGATCAAGCAAGTGAAAGTTGTCAAGACTTAGAGGATAACTCGAACCAAGTTGACATCGACACAGTAAAGATTCCTTCGCATGGAAAACAAAAAAAGCAAAAAACCCTTCATAATAGCAAAGAAGCTCAATATATTTATGGTAAGTGATTCATCTTTGAAAATCATCTTTAGAACACAAAATTCATCCAAGGTTCCATTTAGATTTTAAAAATTGCAATGCACAAACATTATGGAGGGTAGAATACCACTTGAGAAGATAAAATGTTATTCCTGGAAATGTTAATGCTACTGTGAGAAAAAGGGTGGCTAGAGGCATTTGGATCAAGCAAGTGAAAGATGTCAAGTGTTAGTGGATTACCTGAACCCAGTGGAAATCCATAGAGAAATGGTTCCTTCGATTGGAAAACAAAAGAAGCAAACAATCCCTCATAATAACAGAGAATCTAGATAAATTTATGGTAAGTGGTTCCCCTTTGACAATGTGAGTGGGCGAGGTGGACTCATAATTTCCCGGGGCATATTCTTTCTCCAGCCCCTCCCTAATTTAGAAGCCCCAGTAATTATATTCGACAATAAAGGGCTCCTTGACATTGTCAAGTTTGATGACCTCATTCCTAAAACATGATTCCTTGTATCAGTGGCATTAACTGATGCAAAAGGAGTTGTAATGTTCATGACTTCAACAACGACATCCCAGAGCGTTTCCTCTCTAAGAAAGACATCTCGTAGATGTCCCCTATTTGGAAAAGATGCCCTAAGATATGGAGTGCATCATCAACATCCTATAGGATGTCCACTCATATATAAAATGTAGCAAGGAAGAACAATGTTCGGGCCACTTCCCTTTAACTCGTGCAATATAGACAAAAAGCCATAAACAAGCATAAAAATTAAGAGATTGTGCCAAAGTTGTCTGGTATTCTAATCTAAATTTGATGTGAGAAAATGACAAGAGATTTCCCATCAAATATCCATGCACCATATGATCTCACACATTCCAAACATAATTTCCCATATTTGCGTTGCAACGCTTCTGTGTGCCTTCAAATTTTATTACAGTGATAGGATGAGCCATATGAATTCTAGGTGCTTTTCAATTATCTCTCTTCAACAGTATCCACTATTGAAGCTAACCTGGGCCTGCATAAAATAAAGGGCATGCCATAAATCATATCATGTATGTACCATTATTAAATCAATGGTTTCCACTTAAAAAAGGACTCATAAGAGAAGTAAAATAAAGAAACAATTTCTAGGCCACTTCACTTTAACTCATGCAATATAGACAAAAATCCATAGGCAAGCATAAAATTAAGAGATTGTACAAAATTTGGTTGGTATTCCAATCTAAACTTGATTTGAGAAAATGACAAGATATTACCCATCAAATATCCATGCATCCACATGATCTCACATATTCCAAATATAATTACCCATAGCTTCTCTACAGCACTTCTATGTTCATTCAAATTTTATATAGGCATAGGATGAACCATATGAAATCTAGGTTCTTTTCCATTATCTCTCTTCAATGGTATTCACTCTTGAAGCTAACCTGGGTTTGCATAAATTGACGGACATGCCATATCATATCACGTATGCTTCCATTATTAAATCATTGATTTCCACCATCCAAGGTTGGAAGGAAGAAACTCTGATTGGGTCTCTGGCCACTCCTATGGGACTGGGAGTCAACTAATAACTTTGTAGTGGCCATGCATTCATCATAGAAGAGGCATGTGAAACATTCATTGATGATTTTTGATAAGGAACTCAAATCGATTCCATAATAATGACATGACCTGAACAACATAGCTAATGCCATATAACAAAACTATCAAAAATGCTGATTGAAAGAAAAAAATTCTCAACTTGAAACAAAATCAAATATATGATAGCTAATAGTGATCCTAAATTGCAATAGCTTCAACGTTACATCCGAAAATCTCATTAAAATAGGGAACCTATTACCAAAAATTCTGGATCATTGAGAAATGTTGCTCAAACTATGGTTGGAGTTGCAGTTCACTAATGAAGCCAATGGAGCATTAAACATCAACCAAGATTCTATTCTCGTATCATCTTCCCTACAGCCCCCTCAAAGTGCATGTGCCAAAAATAGATGATGCCAGGTGCAAGTCCCTACAAATTTAGGAAGAAGGGTTCGACATCCTTGGATGACATGTATCAAAAACAGATGAGACAAGTCTCGCAATATTTTGGAAGGAGAGTCACACCTGTTCACTAATGAAGCCAATGGAGGATTAAACATCCACCAAGATTACATTCTCAGGTCGTCTGCCCTACAAAACCTTCAAAGGGCATGTGCCAAAAACAGATGATGGCAGGTGCAAGTCCCAGGAAAATTTGGCAAAAGAGTTCCACATCCTTGGATGGCATGTGTAAGAAACGGATGAGGTTGGGCGCAAGTCGCAGAATATTTTGGAAGGAAAGTCACACCTCAAACTTGATATTAAAGACAAATTCAATCCATGTTATACAGTGCAGCCCATAGTAATGAACATAATCTGATTCCATATCAACTCAAATGGATTCCATATTAATGACAAAACCTGAACAACATAGCTAATGCCATATAAAAAAACTATAAAAAATGTTGAATGAAAGAAAAACAATTCTCAAATTGAAATAAAATTGAATATATGATACCTGACAGTGATCCTAAATTGCAATAACTTCAAAGTTACATCAAACATTCACATTGAAATAGGGAACCTATTACCAAAAAATATGGATCATCGAGCAATTTTGCTCAAACTATAGTTGGAGGTGCAATTCACTGATGAATCCAATGGAGCATTAAACATCCACCAAGATTCCTTTTTCATGTCATCTTCCCTATAGCCCCCTCAAAGTGCATGTTCCAAAAACAGATGATGCTAGGTGCAAGCCCTAACAAATTTAGGAAGAAGGGTTCAACATCCTTGGATGGCATGTATAAAAAATAGACGAGACAAGCCCTCGATGTTTTGGAAGGAGAGTCACACTTGTTCACTGATGAAGCCAACGGAGCATTAAAAATCCACCAATATTTTATTCACATGTCATTTTCCCTCCACCCCCCTCAAAGGGCATGTGCCAAAAACAGATGATGGAAGGTGCAATTCCCAGGAAATTTTGGGAGAAGAGTTCCACATCCTTGGATGGCATGTGTCAAAAATGGATGAGGTTGGGTGCGAGTCCCAAAATATTTTGGAAGGAGAGTCACACCTCAAACTTGACATTAAAGACAAATTTGATCCATGTTATACAATGCAACCCATAAACCTTGGAATGTGTTTCTTGTAGCTACTTCAGAAGAAAAGGGAAAGAAAATAGAAATGTCAAATGTGCCAACTAGAATAAATCATGTCTTTTCCTATAACAAAAACACATGGAATACACATGTAGGGCCATGGATTAGCTACAAGTTGAACACTTGCAACGATAATCAACTAGATTCCAAACCATGTAATCATGCTACCCATGATAATGTAGGGAAAAAAATCTTACAAATGACAGTCACGATATTGTGGTTGACAAAATGTTATGAAACATTGATCATGATAATGAAACAAAACTAATTCTAGTGATAATAAGAACTGCTACTATGATAAAAAGGGTGGATAGTGGCATTTGGATCAAGCACGTGAAATTTTTCAAGAGTTAGTGGATTACCTTAACCCAGTTGACACCCACACAACAAAGGTTAATTTTCATGGAAAACAAAAGAAGAAAACAATCCCTCATAATAACATAGAAGCTTGATAAATTTATGGTAACTGATTCATCTTTGAAAATCCTCTTTACATCACAAAAGTCATCCAATGTTCCATTTAGATCTGTAAAATTGCAATGCACAATCTTTATGGAGGGTAGAAGACCACTTGAGAAGAGGTTATAAAATGTTCATCCTGGAAACCTTAATGCTACTATGAGAAAAAGGGTGGCTATAGCCATTTGGATCAAGAAAGTGAAAGCTGTCAAGAGTTAATGGATTACCTGAACCCAATTGACATCCACAGAGAAAAGGTTCCTTCGAATGGAAAACAAAAGAAGTAAACAATCCCTAATAATAGTAGAGAAGCTTGATAAATTTATGGTAAGTGATTCCTCTTTCACAATGTGAGTGGGTGAGGTGGACTAATAATTTCCCAGGGGGTATTCTTGCTCCCACCCCTCCCTAAGTTAGAAGCCCCAGTCATTCTAGTCAGCAATAAATTGGTCCTTGACATTGCCAAGTCCGCTAACCTCATTCTCGAAACGGGATTCCTTGTATCATTGGCATTAACTGATGCAAAAGGAGTTGTAATATTCATGGCTTCAACAATCTTTCTAGATACTATTGTTATTGTGCTTGAGAAAGGGCTGTGAAAAGGTATGTCTGAGGTATTAGAGAACCCCTTCCCATGAATACGATCTACAACAATATGCCAAGCATTCTCCCACATACTCATGCCTCCATCTGATGCAGAGGAACCATTTTGATATGTTGACACACAATATTAGCACACAATCAAACTATTCATCTTAGAGATATTGGAGAGACAAAACAAATAAAAATGAAATATTACATAAACAATGACCATCCAACATAAATAACAAGCTCAACATAGAACATGTGTGTGATCATCCCATGTAATGCTTGGACTCTCTCTGTAACTCAAACTCTCACCAAATAGGATAACTCCTAACTTTAGTGGGATTCCTAAACTGAGGGTGTTCCTAGGGTCGAAGATGTATGACTTGGTTTGACTAAGGCAACTTGATACTACCCACTCGCTGGTGTAAATAAGAGATGAAACTGCCAAGTATGCACAAGCATTAAGATATTTAATTTAGGCAACAATGCTTATTCACATAATGTACTTGGAATAATAAAAACAAATCTTGTTCAAAATCATACATTTTGATAAATATAATGTGGTCATCTCCCTCCACTTCAAAGTTATACCCTGCAAAATTTTGATCTTAAAGAAGAATGTTAAGGAAAGAAAAATTCTTGCTACCAGAAATGAAAATGATTTCAAAATGAAAAAAATATTTTCAGTTGAACCTGGAGGTAAAAGAATAACTTATTGGTCTGAATATTGAAACTGAAAACCGAGTTTTGTTAAATAGTTTGGTTTCCCACAACAAAAATTCATTGCTACCCTTTGAATCTCTAACCTGATAGACAAATAAAAATCCCCAAGCATATAACTTCAAAAAAGGACCCTCTAAAGCTATTTCAGTTGTCCACATTTTCGGGAAGAGGTTAGGCTTCAAATTGGTGAATGATTTAGTTTTTATGTAGTTGGCTTAAAATGGCATCAAACCAATGTTGACACCATAAGATAGCCCATGGACAAGGAATAGTTATACATTCCTGCGTAAGAAGAGACATCCCAGAGTGTTTCCTCTTTAAGAAGGACATCTCCCAGATGTCCCCTATTTGGAAGAGATGCCCTAAGAGATGGGGATCATCACCAAAATCCTCTCTTAACTGCAACCTTCACACCACCACCACCAATCTCTCCTTCATAAGCTTTCCCAAAACCACCATATCCAAGAATCCATTACTGATCATGGTTTTTGGTAGCCTCTAGTATCTTTACAAAGGTAAAATGTTTGCAAAAACTAGAAGGTGCAAATGACACATAGCTTCTATATTACAATATTGTACTCTTCATATGCCCATGTAGCCCCTACTATTGAAAATGAATTTTGATAGAGTGGTAAGACATTGTCATCTTAAGTTATGAGCAGGAGTAAATACCATTAAATTACATAGATAGTGTAAGATTCCATGCTCAAGATTATAACTTTGACACAAAAATGAAGCAAAAAAATATGTGATTCATGTTTTCCAATCAAACAGAGGAAAAGTAGGATGTTCTTGAAGGAATTTCTATAGAAATATTTCTAATTTCCAATCAGCGATTTGAGAACTAATTCTATCCAAAAGAAGAGTTGGTGAACTATGAAGAACTTTACTATTATGGACAAAGTTCATTCTATTTGTTGAATTTTCTAGTAGGAAATATTTTAAACTTTGGAACAAATACTTAAATCTATATATTTAAGAAAAGGGTAGATATGAAGGGGCCTATTGTAGCACAAACATGACTCAATGAATTTTTTTCTCCATCAATTACTTGGCAGTTTCTCGCTGGGAAAATAGACCATATGATCATGTCTCAATACATAGATGTAATTCAAGGGTTAAAGAAAGCTACATGTAGAGATAACGAAATGGTGAGTGTTAGAAGTAAGAAAGACATGTTCGAGACATTGGCAGGTTTTAATTTGAGGAGTAAAAGCCAGCTATGAGTTCTCTTATCATTGTTAAACTGGAGAAATGTTTATATTGGTCCCATTGAAATTACATAAAATTTTGTTGTTAACAAGATTGGAATATTACATCAAATTCCATCAACATTATTTAAGCATGAAAATGCTTCTATTTAGCCAAGGAAAACCAACAGTTGGGCCACATGCATATCTAATCTATCATAACCATAAAATACCATGAGGAAACCCAAGTTTTAGAGCGATGTTTATCCAAGGAGTTTGTACCTTCTAGAGAAAAACGTTGAGAAAATTTGTGTTCCTCCAAATAAAAAAGATAAGATAATTTTATTGAATCCTAAAAGTAACCCAAAGTTAGGTCCATGGGACTAAAATAAGACAACTAGTATAGGTACAAAGTGGGAGTCTGAAAGAAGCTTCCAGATCAAAGCTAATGTTGACATTTCATCCTATATGCCAATTCATTCTACATTCCTCTAGGCCGAATTGTCATCCTACATAGATGTCAGCTGACTTTACAACCTACAAGCTTGTACATTGAGATGTGATCCTACAACCATGTAGAATGACATCTTAGCCTACAGGTTTATAGGTTGAGCCTATCATCCTACATGTCTTCCCTTTTAACAATAAAAAAAAAATTGAATTACCAAACTAAAATCTAAATGTGTAAATTCCTAATTCCAGGTTCCAAATCACATTCCCATAGCTGGCCTTTCAACCCCTTGCTCTGCAAAACACTTTTCAGCTGCCCAATGCCTCCCCATACTTCTCAAGGGACTCATGATTTATTTTACCTTTCAGATAAGGATTTATTTTATCTTAGCATCCATTTTCAACATAAATTTTAAATAAATTATCAAATATCAAGAATGACAATTCTTTTAAAGGAAAAGTAAAATCATAGGTAGCTTAATCATGTTCATTTTCAATGATTTTTTTGCTAAAAGCACAAATAAAATATCAATGATACTCTATGTTATAAAGGAAAAGCACATCAAGTCAATATATATCAAGCACTACAATATATAAAAAGTAAAGTGCTAAAATATATAATTGTATTTTCAACTGATTATTCACAAATTCATAAATTCCATCATTGATCCAGTACTATTTCATGACAACATTCTACCACTAACCAATACTCTCAACAACAACAACATCAATGAAATTCTTATGACAAGAACAAGAAGACCATCTAGATTGATGACTTTTCCAAATACTTCTTCAGCCACTGAGTGAAACTATTTTCCTTCTCCTTCAAACAAATAGATCCATCTAAGGGAGATATTACTTGTGATATTAATGACATTTACATTCGCATATTCAAGACCAAGTGGAACTCCATGGATGACAAAAAGTTATTGAATTCGTCCAATTCCAGCAATAGAACTATCATATGGATCTAATATGTTCACTTTGTCACCTACCTGAAGTAGGTCATGCCTTGCCAGAGTTAATGTGCACTGTCAAAAACAAAAATGTACACATAGATATTAGGAAAAAAAAGAATTACAATTAAATTGCAAAAACATACATAGATATTGAATTAATAGAATAATTTACACTCACTTTGTGAATATCTAAAATGCCAACAAGATTTGGCATTGATTGGGAATGTTCAGGTGCATCAGTTTTGTCATATTGCATAAATCTCGGGGTAACGATTTTTCCTTTAACATCCTATATGTGATTTCATTATAAACAAATCAAATATTACATTAAAATAAAATAACATGGCAAAAAATGATAAATATAATATTAAAACATTAAACTATGAATAACACAAAAAATGCTATTGAAATAGTGCATACCTTCAAATGTTCAGGGCCCTTTTTTGAGTCATTTAGCATTCTTGCACCACCCAAATTTACATTTTCTTCCTATGATTGACATGCATTGCCAATAAAAGAAGGCTTCATGAGTGAAGGGAAATGGAACCAAAAAATCAACATATTACAAATTCAAGTGAAGCATTGGTTTCAAGGGAATTATAATTATCTTACCGCATCCAAATCAATGTTAAATTCCTTCTTTTTCCATGCAGCAGCAAGAGGTTCAATGGTGGAGGCTATGGTCGACATTGTCTTTACCAAATCAGTTATACATTACATTGCATGACTGTAATCCTCACTATGGTTTTCAACAATAGATGAAGCTCCTCTTTGTCTACTCTCGACTTCAATAGATGGCAAATAACTTTCTATTGGATTTTTTGACATGTAATTATGTTTGGAATTTTCTAAGTCTGCCATTTACTGAGCCATTTCACTCACCACTGGTTCTCTATTAGTTCCTTCAACCTATAAATAAATTTCAACGCACAATTAATTGGATATTCACAAAAATCAAAATGCATAACACAATGTACAATATTCAACAAAAAATTATATACTTATAAATATGTGTTGTTTGGCTCGCAACCCACCCCGACCCAAAAAAATATCGATCCTTCACATGCTCTCTTTCTTTCTTCGCTCTTATACTCTTTGCCAAATACTCTTCAGATTGCATACTTTCCTTCAAATCTTCCCATTGTTTGGGAGTCAAGCTACTCTCCCTATCTTTTCCATCAAAGATTAATTTTCTACATTTATGCCTAAATTTATTCATCAAAATTCTCATTCTGTGCTTGTAAAACTTAATGGAAATACTTCCACCAATAGTCTCAAAAACATTTTCCATTTGTTAGATCACTTGATAAACATTTCTTCGACCTTGATCTGTAAAGTTTGATTTGGTAACATCCAAATGATACCTTATTCTTATGCCCAACTCTGTGGCCCACCTAGACGCATTTGGTCCAATAGTCTCACCATATTTTACCTCAATCAAGTAATTCTTCTTCCCTTTCTACGGAACTATACAGGCTTTGACTAATTCTTTGTCTTTTGACTAAAGTCGATACATATTTAAAACCAAGACTAGGTGATGAAAAACCAATCATACTTATGGATAAAGAAGGTGTAGTAGTTCCTAGCACCTTGCTTGGAGGAGATGTAATTGGTTCGATTTTTGTTGAAGAAGGCTGGACTAGTTGGTCATTTTCCACAATATTTGTGGCACTAGGTAGCACACCAATCTCCTCAAATGTGCCTTCAAATCTTTGCTTTAACTTTATATAAATTTCTTGCAACTCTGCTTCTCCAGAATATGCCAATTTTTCACAAACACCTTGGACATGATCATTTGATATATCAATAATTTGATCATTAGTATTGTCAACTTCATCTCAATGTATTGAACTACCAAGGCATTTGCTTCTATCAATTGGAAACGATATGTCTTTGCTTGCTTTTTCTTTCTTCTCATTTTCTGTGGAATCCAATTTTTCCCTATAAAACAAAAAACTTATGAATTTATAATTGAAAACATATATGGTCTACATCATCAAATATGTTATGTACAACTTTCATTAAATATGCATAGAAGTGAAAAGCAATAAGCAGTAACTACTTATTCGCCAAACCAAGAGATGACAAATATTCTTCATTTTTTGTGATGTGTTCTTTATGAACACGCTCGTATTCTATCACATTTTCATCATTACTGAGATCATTTTTATGTTTCAACCCCTTCTTCACAATATTTATGTCCTACATTTCACATTTAAAGAAAAAATATTAGTGCATGGACAAACAACGACTATAAAATATATCTATTCTACAATCATATATTATGGTTAATTAAAATGAATTAACCTCAAACTAATAATTAGAATGAATCAAAATCATGGAAACTTCAAAAACTAACCAAAATGGGAGATGCTCCTATTATATTATCAAAAACCTTTCTTTAACACACTGCTACTATCATAACATGATGGAGACCTCTTATGATGAATTGAGGTAATTCTAACAGCTTAGATCTATGGTGAACCCTCTTAAACTATGGTAGTTAGTATTTCCACTTAAATAACCTCGAATTTGAATATTTATAAATTAAATGTTAATCCCAACATGGATTGTAATCCCTCATTAAAAACTCTTAATCTGTAACAGTTGAAATAGAAAAAAAAATGAGACATGAACGAGAACATATTTTGTTGATTCTTATTCTGGTTATTTCCTTTGAACTCTGTTGATAATATGTTGGTAGAAGGGACACTTCAATCAGTATCAGCACCTATCTAGAAGTAACAAATATTCAATGAAAATATCGGAAAATGTTAAAATCATGCATAGTTTTTTTATTTTCTTTAAATGCAAATTTTTTTGTAACATTTGCATAAATTTATCACATAGTAGAAACATAGCATATTGCAATTGGGAATGCAGATTGGTTGTCCCAACCATTCTGACATTATTGAATCGATTATATGTGTACTAGTGCGAGTACCATATAACTTAGGTGAAGAGCTCCTGAACTATATTAAGACTTTGAGCCCTTAGTAAACAAAGACTTACATTGAGCTTTGAGGTTTGCAAGCTGAAAATCAAATATCCCTCAGTAAATAGATGCACATTCCCCAATTTAACAAATAAAATAACATTAAAAGCTTCTATTTTTAGAAGTTGACTTTCATAATATAACCCTTAAAATAAAAAATTACAAGTTTTTCCTAAAGAAAAAGCCCAACAATAAAAGTTAGAATAAATATTGAAGTTAACATAACTTCGTGTAAGCAATTTCATTGATGGATCTAGTAACCCTCTTTAATATAAATTAAATCACTTCATGTTATAATAGAGTTACTGGAATGAGACAAAATTCACACAAAGATAAAAATGAATGATAAATTTCACACAGAGTTTAGTACAACCATTTGGCTAATACCATGGCCAAAACAATAAAATCCATTTGCATAGTGAAAAATTATGCCATAAAGTCAAGGTGATAAATCATCATCGTGATCATTTGCATGGTCATCAAGATCACAATCCCGATCACTTGTGTATACATCTGCTTGATTTTCTTCATTGTCCTCATACATTATATTGTCTTGACCATGCATTATGTTTTCTATCTCAATCTCTTCATTGGGAATGAAAGTTTCATCTTCAAATACTCTATCACTATCTTCATTTTCTTCCTCCAATGTTTCTTGTAAACTATTACATTTCCCATCAACCATTATATCAACACATTCCATGAAATTCCTTTTTGAGTGAGGCTCTATTTGAATGGCATACGACAATCCTGAGCTTGTTACATCATCAATTAAAAATGACTGGTTAATTTGAATAGGGGAAACATATGACTCATTAGTCTTCAGTAAAATTTGGTGTGTATTTGCACATACAAATCCATACTCATCACATTTTATTGCATATGGCTTGATCCATTTACATTTTAATAATATAGGACTAGTTTCACCGTAATCAACTTGAATAATTTCTTGTATGAATCCAACATACAAGTTCTTTTCAGTGTTGTGATGAAATTCAACACTAGCAATACAATCACAATTTTCCTTTCCTGTGTCCCTTTCTTCCACTCTTAAATGAGTACCATAGGCCCACATCCCACTGAAAGAAGAAGCCCATATACTCGGAGGTAGTGAAAGCTCAATTTCCTCCTTCATCATATCTTGACCTTCTTGTCGTGCATCATTAATTGTATCAAGAATCCAATCATCAAATTTTGGAAAAGAATGATCTCCAATATTCAAATCTTGAAGTGTATGCTTTCAAGATGGACGCATCCATGTTTGAATCTCTTCTTCGTATTTTCTTCATAGAATATGAACATTAAGAATGATAATAATATAACTATTAAATGAAATTAAATAAATAAATTATCATGTAAATAATATCTTACGTATGCCACTTATCGAATGATGATGTGTTTTGAAGAACATAGGCATGTATGGAAATTCTTTCCTCATTTGATAGCTTGAAGCGACATCCATTTCCTTCTAATACTTCACCTACAACTCTCTAGTCGTCATCATCATCCCATATATGCCGATTGACATTGCTAAAATCCTTCATATATTCTATGCAAACTCCTATCGCCTCTTGCATTTAATATCCCTCACAAATGCTACCTTCTTTTTTTTCCTTATTACGTTAAAACTTTTTCAGAACTTTCATGTATCATTCTATAGGATACATCCATCTTGTTCTTACTGGGCCAAAATGCTCTATTTCATGTTCTAGATATATAATAATATGCATATAAATATTGAAAATTGTTGGTGAAAATTCTCATTCCGATAAGGAGAGGACTTCAACAACCTCTCCCCTCAAATTATCAAAGTTTGAAGGATCTAGCACATGCAAACTCATTATTTTTAATATTAGGCCCAACCCGATAATTTCCAATCTTGGACCCTTTTCCAAACTTGATATGATTGCAATAGGTAAAATATCCTCAATTATGAAATGATAATCATGGGTCTTTAGGCTTCTTAAACTATTATTGTCGGTTTGGCTTCTAATATTACTACTTACATATCTAGTAGGAAATTGAGTATGAGACATCAACTTCAAGAATTGTGCAAGTTGATCCTTTGTCTACACATAAGGATCAATAGGTTTTCGGTATTTTCCATTACCATATTTTTCAACCCAAAGGTTTCGATGAATATTTAGTTCTTGAAGGTCTAGGCGTGATGATACTGTATCATTTGCACCAAAAGGAGTTTCTACAATAGCAAAATCTATGTTTTTCTCAGTATGCATAAAGTTAATACATGCCTAATGGTTATATGCTTAAAGTATGGCAATTTATAGAATATGCACACTCTTTTTACACCACTATCATTAATTGGATGATTTTTACTACCACAAATGCCACCATTTTCAATAAATTGCATTCTTTTTTCTCCGTTCTCAATAATGTAATCACTTGTTATTGCTAGTGGTGCTTCACAATTCTCTTCCTTACCATTGAAACGTGACTTTTTTCGACGATGTGGATGCTCCATTTTGACGTAAGCACAATGTCCACAATAAATGCACTTGTGCAAACTACTTGAATGCCTCACAAAACCCTTAAAGATGCAAGCTAACATCCATGGTACCCATGAACATTAAGACCAATCAAAGTTCCATATGCAGGATGATCATGGATTGTAAATAATAAAGAAGCTCTTAAAGTTAATTGAATTGAATTGCCATCCCTTAAAATTTGAATTGCTTCAATTCCTTTCCACAATTCCACTAGCTCGTCAAATAATGGCTCTAAATAAACATCAATTGTATCTGAAGACACACTTTTTTTCACTGGTATAATCAATGACAACATCAAGAAAAATGGCTTGGTTGCTAACCATTGAGGCAAGTTATAATTTATTAAAAAAACTGGCCAAGTTGACCATCTAGTGCTTTGTTCTGAGAAAGGGTTCCCCCCGTCTAGAGCTAAACCCAACCTTATATTGCGAGGAACTTGGGAAAAATCAAGTGATTTGTTGTCAAATTCCTTCCAAATATTAGAATTAGACACAAATCATTGTTTTCCATCGGTACTCTTATTTTGGGCATGTCATTCCATTAGATCGTCAATGTCTCAACATTTGTACATTCGAAGCAATCGTGGGATTAGTGGAAAGTGATGAAGAACCCTTCTCAGAACTGAATTTGACTTCAACCCTAATCTATGCCTCTCTTCTTTACATGTTGGACATTCAGTCTCCCTTGCAAGGTTCTTGTCAAATAATACACAATCATTCATACATGTGTGGATGTTTTCATACCCTAAGCCTAGCTTAGTGATTTGCACTTTACATGCTCTTCGTTTTGTTGGAAATGTGGAGTCAGGTGCTAACGATCGTTGTAAAAATGCCTATAACTCATCAACACTCCCATTTGTCCAACCATGCACCACTTGCAAGTTAAGAATTAAGAGGATTGTTGTTAAATGACTTAAATTGCAAGTACCATACAAAAGTTCTAAAGCATCCTCCATCAACTTATGCCATTCATCTTTGAAACCCTCATTCAACATTCTATCAAATTCAATCCATTTATCAAAGGTTCCTACCTTTTCATTTGTGTTTGTTTCTTCTTCATATTTGTCGAGTGTCTCTACATCTCTCATGCTATGCAATTTTGTCCTATCTGGATAATAATTTTGAGGGAAAGGGCTTATACCGTTATGCCCATATTTTAGCATATGCTGAAAAATCACAGTTAATTTTCTCATATTCCCACCATGATAATCATTACATGGACATGCATATTTAAGCAATCTCTTCTCATCAGCTATTCTCTCATCATGTACATCGTATTCATCTGTTGTCAAAATTGGGCGTTGACTCATCTTCAATTTTCTGCATTCAGAGATGAAATTGATATGTTAACTCTTTAATTTCAACTCTTTTCAGAACTTTGTTTGTAAAACAGAAGTTTCATCTCCCATTTGAGCACAAATGCCAATTATGAAAACATTTTAGAAACAACAAATAGGAAGAGAAGACTACACATTTTTTACCAGTGTGAACACACCCACACACAACAATCACATAGTCAAACAACAAAAGAAAGTCATATTTGAGAGAAAGCCTATAGATCAACACTTGTTTGAGGAGATTTTTTTATTTATTTACACCTTTTGAATGTAGATCTACTAGCATGACAACGAAAATTTTTGGTTTATATACTAGCATTCTTAAGGGCACATCCCTTGCGGCCATATTTAGACACTCATTACAACAACAATGAGGAGAAGAACGCAACAATGGGGGTTGCTTTACTAGCAAATAGGATGCATCACTCAGCTACAAGGGAGGCACTGATGTAGTGGAAGTTACTATTTGTGCACTCTCTCCTTTAAAGCCTATTTCTGTCATTTTCCAAGTGTTCATTCCTAGAAAATGAGGGAACTTCACTTGAGGGAGTTACTTACCTATTCATGGCAACATGACAAGTTACAAATTATCACCTTTTCGGAACTTGAAGGGAATACATTCTATTTTTAGCCACTTGCATGGAGGGCACATTAATGAAGGATTTACACCACATTCTCTCCTTATTCCTAGCATGCAAGAGTGTACATCATTTGGAGATTTACATTATTTTTCTAAGCTTGAAGAATTTCACCCTAGTAGAAAATATGCATTAGGAGTCATATTTGTTATTCCTATCTTCATCTATAATTATGAGACGGGTCGATGATACTCATTCAAGACCCTAGAAACTTTTAATAATATTACCTAGGATAAAATGCCTCTTAATAAACTCTAGCTAATCAAGTAAAATGGTTCAAGCTGCCATATTCTTAATTATAAGACACATTAAAAGGTGTGACAAACAAACAATTGCTCACTATGTTTATCTTGTTGTCTATCTTGAAACTTGTGTAGTTTATCTCATTTTTGAAGTGAGACACCTTGTATGTGTCTCAAACAAATGATTTATCTACAATATACTCAAAGTTATCCCACATTTCCTTCAATGGATGTGTGAATATACAGCAGGAAAATTTTCCTCCAATTACCATTATGGAAGAATCATATAGGAACAAATTCGTATGATGTAAATGGACGGACATCCCAAGCCTTTCCTCTTAAAGCAGCAACATGGTTTTGTGGATACAAGGTAGATGAGATTGGAAAGCATCCAATATTGTCAAATCCATGCTTTTAGTAAATAATTAAATGACCAAGAAGCCACAAAAAATTAATGTTGATGCTAGTTGGTCCCCAGTAGCTTGGACTAGAGTTGTAACATCTAGAGATGAGTCATAGACACATTTAGAAAATGAAGCCATAGCTCAAGAAAATGTAAGACTATACAGATCTTTCTTGTTATAGACAACACACATGTATCTCATCAAAACAATTTGAAGTGGATTGATGAAAGTATAACAAAGATAGATTTGATGTTTCTCTTGTTTTAGTGATTTTTGTTTACTAATAATTTTTCTCAAGTCAATGAGCTCGATGGAAAAGGGGCCTTATATTATAGCAACATAAGAGAAAATATTTGTTCTAATTCAAATAAAAATATGGAACTTATTTTGAACTCTTTCAACACGCCTCTTTCTTCACAGAAACTCATAGAGAAACCCTCTAAATTTCTTGAAGACAAAACACATTGCACTCTCGTAGCTTTGTATATGAAAATAGAATTAAGCTTCAAGTTAATTCAAATCTATATTATCTTTTCAATTTTGAGGAGGCTACTGTCTATGACTCTGATGGTTCTAACAAAGAGCAAGGTACAATTGCCCATGCACATTTGTCCACAAGCCATTGTAGAAAAAATCATGAAAGTATGAGCATCTTAAGATAGAAACTACTCAAGGCACGGCGGTCATATGTGAAGAATATGTTGAACAATTGGAAGAAGATTGTTCTTTAGTAGCCCTACAAACATAGGATTTGTTGAAACTACTTAAAATTGATAAAGTGGTTGGGAACACTCAAATTTCAGACCTACAACAACAATCACCATTCAATAATAATAAAATACACAAATTATTGAGTTGGAAATTAAGCCTCATAAGCCTTATTTTGTGCATTTTGAATGTGATCATATTTATGATTCAGATGATTCAAACGAAGAGCAAGCTACAAGCACATACCTTAGACAACCATAAGAAGAAAAACTATGCCTAGAAAATAAAGGTAACAAGCTTTCTAAAATTTGACCATATACATTCCTTTCATAGAGAAATCAATATTATTTCAAAAATCCCAAAGCTGAAGAATCAAGAAACAGTGATGGATGCCTTGTAGAAAAAGATATTTTCAGCTGGCACAAGGAATTGTATATTAAAAATTTTCATGATAGATTTCACCAAGTTGTTACAACAGTCCAAGAATATGTTGAAGCTTATAATCAATATTATATTTTCTCTCATGCATGCTTTGAATATTTGAAATAAACCCCGTAGGAGAAAACAGAGTCTTATGACAATGTAAATCATGATAAAAGTGATGAA
The DNA here is from genome assembly GCA_000404065.3 of Pinus taeda. NCBI lineage: Eukaryota > Viridiplantae > Streptophyta > Pinopsida > Pinales > Pinaceae > Pinus > Pinus taeda. The sequence continues at coordinate 388,153 of APFE030748574.1, forward strand.
ATTCTAAAGATAACAAAGGAAAAAAATCAAAAATTTATTGTTAAAATCTGGAAAGATCAAATAATCAAGAAGGTTGCAGCAAAAAATGAAAGTGTGAGATGGCAGCAGTTTAAAATTCTGCAACCAACAAAAGATGTTTCAGTTGTAGGTATGTGCATGAGGAAACTTTGACTCTGTATGGTGCCCATGGATTCAGAGTTATTTTTATTTAGGGGTTTGAGTTTTGAAGGCCCAATGTTCAAAGAACACCTATGTGCAAAAATCTGGATTCAGTTAGTATCTGATTGAGCGTTAATGAATAGACATTTTGTTAGGATATTTGCACACTTAATTGTCGGTTAAGATCAACCTACTCTATTTTGTTTTTAAATAAAGTGTGCTTCTCAAACAATTATCACATAAGCCTAGTGAGCAAAGTAACACAATGTGAGTAAGCCTAACAGTTGAGAACAATGCTTCCATCCTGGAAATCAAAGGGCATACATCATAAAAAGGGAGAAGCCCTTATGTTTAATCACTGAAAAGAAAACACTCTTGGGTGTATATAAAACCAATTTAAATTTATTTTTGCACAACTTCAATTATAATTCTAACTTTAAAGTTCAAATATAAAATTAGGAACATAGAATGTTTTTACAGGTAACATTTTCATAAATTATTGTTATTAAAAACCCAGTCAAAACATTTAGAGTTAGTTCTTTAGGGCTAGTAAGAGCACAGTTAAAACCCTGATGAGTGTGAAACTTCTACAAAGATCTATATGTTTATGGATACATCATTAACTCAGTTCATGTCGATTCTAATACATTCAAGGACATTTTTATTGTGAAGAGATCCACTCTCGAGGGAATCTCTACCTTGTGCTCACTTACGAATAAGGAACAAAAGGTTCCTACATCTTCTTAAAGATACAGAACCTGGTAAATGCTCTTACCTGAGATATATGGGAGGAGTCATGACTATAGATTACATATGTTTATTCCCAAGAGGTGGGGGCGAGTATAGACTAATGTATTGACTGACACGGGCTAAAGCTAATATCTTGTAATCTGGTCGAGGTTCTGAAGAACGTGTGAGTATAAGGGGAAGGGGCATCCATGGAGTCTCCATATTCCAAAGGGGTACTTCATGCTGGTCATTTTAATCTCGGTCATGAGCTAACCCATGTTAGTCACTAGCTATGATGGTGGGTGTTATGAGATACGCTAGTAATGTGATGGTGAATCCAAATACACCTGAAGTCGGTTGAGTGCTTAATATGAAAATCAAGCATAAATGTCCTCAATGGAAGTGGGAAAGGGTACTGCAGGAGCATATTCCAAAGAGAAAATGACTGAAATGGCTGGAATAAGTTGAAATATCTAAATATGATTGAATCTATCAAAGAAAATAGAGATATCCACTATCAAGAGAATGAAGAGGATTTCAATCTAGATAGAACTTCTATTTATTCTTCACTAGTGTTACGGTGAACTAAAACTAGTTGGACTACAACTTCAGATAGTTGGCATATTCATGAATTGAACTAATTCAACTATTATTGATAACTATAGAGAAGAAGAACTAATGACTGTTTTAGTTTGATTGAAGGTAGTTATAAGTACTACAATCCTCAACGAGAAGAATATCACTCCATACAATGAGAAAAAATAAATAAAAAACCTGGTCCCTTAGCAAAAGAAAATCAGAAACCACACAGTGAGCAGTCTTGCCTTTTGTAATAATAGAGGTCTCTTATTCTATATTCTTCCGTGAATGTGGCCTTGAACTAATGTCTTAACCATGACTAACCTGAACTTCTAGGGTGATAGAGTGTGGAACTCATGAGGTGCAAAAAGCTAACATGCACCTCGTTGAGTCATTTCTAGAGCCTCGCCATGCGCCTTTGACAATAACAGAGGTAGTGAAAAGACTAATCGGAAAGGGTGTGGAACTCATCAGGTTCACAAAGCTAACATGAGCGTCGTTGATTCATTTCCAGAGCTTGGCCATGGTCCTTTCACAATAACAAAGGTAGTAAAAAGACTAACCAGAACTTCCGAGGTGATAGGGTGTGGAACTCGTCAGGTTCACTAACATGCGGCCTGTTGAGTCATTTCCAAAGTTTAGCCATGGGCCTTTCACAATAACAAAGGTAGTAAAAATACATGTAAATCCATAAATCCAGCTAACCTTTTATTCCAAAGACTTGAATTGTGAGTTAGCCTGCCTCTTTTGTGATTCCAAAGCCTTGAATTATGAGTTAGGCTGCCTCTTCAAAAGCCTCCAAGTCCTTTCCAATGCTATTCTATCCATGACAGAGGCTCTAATTATATAGAAAATTTCACAAGCCCTAAAAATCTCTAACCATATATGGATTTCTCTCAAATTTCTCAAAATATATCAAAACCCTCCAAACCCTCTTGCCAACTGCGCTAAACGAGCCATCTTCATGGAAAGATTATCCAAAAAGCTCCAAACCATCCCGCCAACAGCAACAACTTGCGCCAAATGAGCCATCTTCATGGAAAAATTACCTATTTTCATGGAATTTAGAACCAGGGTAAACGTTTTCATGGAAACATGGTCCCTTGGCAAATTTTTGCGGGTAATTGGTTTTCCTTCCTGGGTGTTCCTAGGATTTCCTATTGGGCTTTCCTACCTAGCCATCTTTCCACTCTCCCTAATCTTCTTGGTCATTGCAATCCAAGTTTCGTAGATAATCTTCTCAGCCATTGTAGTCCAAGTTTCGCGGGTAATTGGTTTTCTTTCCTGGGCATTCCTAGGCTTTCCTACTGGGCTTTCCTACCTAGCCAGTTTTCCACTCTCCCTAGCCTTCTTGGTCATTGCAGTGCAAGTTTCAGTAGTCGAACTTTGTTTTTAGTTGTATGCGACTTTGTTTTTAGTTGTATGTGAGGTTTTGGGCATTTTGTTTTTAATTTTATTTAGAGTTTATTATATTTTTTGTTATTTTTATTTTAAATTTTTATTTCGTTTTTATTTTATTTAAAGTTAAATGAGTTTATTAGAGTTTTGTTATTTTTATTTTTAAATTTAATTAATATTAATTTATAATTTTTAAAGGTTTTTTATTATTCAACTATCTATTATAAAAAACAATTAAATTATTAATAAATTTCATATATACTATTAAAAAAAATTAACAGAGTTAAATTATTAACCAAGGTTCATATACTATTAAAAAATTAAGAAAGATTTATATACCATTAAAAAATTAACAATTTAATTTTCTTGAAATGAGTTTCATTTCATCACTTACTTTATCTATCCACTTTTAAAACAATTAAATTATTACCAAAAGTTCATATACCATTAAAAAAATTAACAAAATTGAATCATTAATGAAGGTTGTATACCATTAAAAAAATTAACAAAATTGAATCATTAATGAAGGTTTGTATACCATTAAAAAATTAATAAAGGTTCATATACCATTAAAAAATGAACAATTTGGGGTTCTTGAAATGAGCTTCATTTCATCACTTGTTTTATCTATCGACTATTAAAAATAATTAGATCATTTTTTCGGTAAAAACATTCATTATATTATCATAGCAGAAGTGTCAACAAAATATAGTGTCATAGGCTTAAGGGTTGGCACAAGCCTTGCCCTAAATAGTAAGAACCCTGAAGAGAATCCAAGACAGTCAGTGTCTTTGGTTATTGTCGGCATAAAAAGATCAAAATTACATGTCTCAAAATTACACATTAAGGAGGGGGATTGGGAAGAAATGTGGGAGGTGCAACAAATAAAGCAGCACGTTCATGCATATGATATTAATCAATGTGTTCCACCTAAGTCTCCAAGGTGCGGAGATTGTCGTTTGTGCATTGAAGTTGCCGATGTTGAAGATCTTCCACCAAATCCAGGGTCTCATTTTGCATATGCAAGAGATCATTGATATAAACAACCAATTCGTTCTTGTCATTGTATATATGCTCCCTCGGTGTATCAATGTTGAGTTGTATGTTATTCAACTGGGTCGTGATGGACTCCAAGGTGACCTGAGCTTCTACGTGGCCTAAGGAGTAGGTTGGGGACAGGGCCATGTCCACAGCAAAGTGGTGACTCTCAGCCGACTCAGAGTGTGAGCTAGGCCCTCCATGCTGCTGTTGTTCATCCATACGTGGGTCGGCACCCTCCCCCTTCAAGCACACCCTCGATGTTGATGAATACAACCAACACCACCACCATTGATCGTACCACCACGAGAAACGTACTACCTGACTAGAGAGACACACCATGAAATTCCGAATTGACAATACTAAAATAAAACTCCACTTAATTGTCCAGATTTGTTAAAAATTAATAATATTATCCTGCTAGGATTAAAGAGCTCGAAGCCTCGAGCACCAGCACCATAACCTCAACCAACAAAGAAGAAGGAAGGCACGCCAGATGTCCCGGGGTCTGCAAAGCTCAAATAGCCTAGAGATGGCACCTGAAGTCACACTCCCCTAGCAAACTATTTTCCAATGGGGCTTCCTTGAACTAGAGATAGAGCTAGATTAAGGAAAACGCTGTGTCTTCTCTAGACCCACACATTCCAGTCCCAGAACTAGATAACCATTACGCCAGATAGAGAAATATTCCCCTGGATCTAATGGCCATGCTTGATGCAGGTGTGAATTCCCCTCTCATCCGAATTTGATGGTCTTGTCCTATTCGGCTGCCCCACGCCACAGCCCGAGACAGGACTCAAACAAATTACCACATGACCTCATCTTCTCTCGACACTCTCTCCTCATCACCCAACGTCTATGAATGATCTCCTGCATGCAGTCCTTGTGCGGTATTAAACAATGCTTGCGGGGAGCGAGGTATGAGTTCTAATGGCTCTTCATTGCATTCCTGTGGCATGTGGATGCCTCTCTAGCTCATCAATCCAATAATATTTCACTGCCAAATGGCCTCCAAAATGATCACACCCATTTAGGAACAATTAATTAATCATTAGCAAAGGCTCATATACCATTAAAAATTTAACAAAATTAAATCATTAACAAAGGTTCATACACCACTAAAAAAGTAACAATTTGACTTTCTTGAAATGAACTTCATTTCATCACTTACTTTATCAACTATATATCCACTATTAAAAACATTTAAATCATTAACAAAAGGTTCATATACCATTAACTAATAACTAGGGATGCGATATTTTTTAATCATATATATATGCACTGCAGATGGATTCAGAGACCCTTGTAGTGAAATGTAACACTTCGGTATCAAATTTTCAATTTTCCATTTCTCGAGTGACACAATTAAAAATTACTAACATAAATGACTAATTAATATACTTGTTGTACTTGTTATTTGGTCGTATATTTATTCTTTGACTATAATAGTCATTTACATTAATCATTGTTAATTTTGTCACTTATTATCTAGTCATATATTTTAATCATAAACTAAATTAGTCATTTAAGTTAATTGTTTTTAGTTTATTCATTTGTTGTCTAGTCGTATATTTTATACCTAGACTAAATTAGTCATTTAAGTTAGTCGTTTTTAGTTCGGTCACTTAAAATTGCTCAAATTTAATAGTAATTCACTTGAAATTATTACGGTGACTAACCTTTTTTGGTCACCTAGTCACTAATTTCATCATTTTCTACTAGTGTTGTTTGGAGCAACCCACTCCATGATTTCCCTTATCTTTTATGTATCTAATGCAATGCCCTCCTTGGAGACAACATGTCCCAAGTAATGTACCTTAGTCTGAAAGAAACTACATTTGTTTAGCTTAACATACAACTAATACTCTCTCAACAATTACATCATTGTTTCTAAATTCTCGGCATGCTCTTCCTCATTTTTAGAATATACCAATATCTCATCAGTGAAATAATAACACACTTATCCAAATACATATGCAACACACTATTCATCAAGCACATAATTCCGGTGACTAACGTTTTTAGTCACCTAACCACTGATTTCATCATTTTCTACTAGTGTTTGGTATATGTACATATGTATATGAATGTAAATATCGCCATGACCTATGTTATAAAGCTCCAATAAGTGGTATGGGTTTCATGTCATTATGTTGTCATGTTGCTATTTTGTCATGATGGTTTGCTTCTCAGCAGGGTGATCATTGTAAATATTGCATCGAGCTATGTTATAAACATCCATCAGGAGTATGTTTATTTTTCAATGGTTTTGTTGAGGTATAAGTGTGGTTGAACACTGAGGATGGTGTCCACCAAGGGGGAGGGTTCTGTAACAACTCAGCTGAAAATTCCATGTAATAAAAGTTAATAAAGGAAAAAATAATAACCACAGCTTATAGGACACTTATTCCAAGTTGAATGTTGGGCAACAAATCCTAGTGTGGGTGTTTATCATTTATTATGGCTAAGGAAATTGGAAAAGGAAATGGATAAGGCTTTGGAAAGGAAAACTAGAATTTTGGAACATTTATTTATGAAAATAATGGAAATTAGGAGAAAAGGGAGGTGAAAGGTCACAGGTTGCATGTGAGCAGGAAAATGAAGTAAAATAATGGAAAATTAAGAAAATAGAGGCCTCATTAATAAAAAGGCTTCTAAGGATTAGTGGGTAACCTTTTGTCATTTCAGTTTTGTAGCTCTCTCATTCTTCTCTCTCTCTCTCTCTTACTCTTGGACACTTAGAGTTTTCTTGGAGCATTTTGGAATTGGATCAAGAAAGGAAAAGAAGGCATGAGGAGAAAAGATCAAGTAGGGAAAGGTAGGATCAAGCAGCTACAACAAAATTCTTTGTAGGTATTGATTTTCATATGTATTTTCCATACTATATTTGGCATGCATGGTATTGAATGTGGGGTTTTTTTTGTTATGGCATGGGTTTTGCCAGGTGTAACAATGTTTTCAGCCTAGCCCTTTCCATTTCCAGATAGCCATGGTGTGATGGGGTTCTCATTTTTTGGTTGAGCTGGATTTCCATATGGATTCGAAGCAGAGTTAGGTGGATCTCTAAAGGATAGAGCACATGTCCTAGTGGTCTCTAAACGTGTTAACACTCAGGTTGTTCCCTTTGACTCCTAAAGGAATACGGTCGAGGTAACCACAAACCAAGCTTTGGACTACAGGTCCTAGCCTACCAGCAGTCAGAGAGGGCTCTCTCTTTGGGATTTAGCTTTGTTTAAGGGATGATTTTAGGATAGATATGATGCACATGGGTTTTAATTTAGTTTGGTGGGTGGTGATCTTAGATAGAACTGGGATGCAAGTGTATAACTATTTTTTCCATTGGGAAATGGAGTCACTGCAAGTGTAATTACTGAAAGAGTTTCTTGGTGAAAAGGTAGTACCACAGAGCAGGATAGGCAGGCTAGGAACAACTTTCAAATCTAGTAATGATGGAATGAATTCAGGGAATGAAAGGCAATCAAGAATCTCTCACTATACTGACAGAGGGAAAATGGATGAATATTATGCAGGAGTAATTAAGAATTCCTAAACAGTATTCAAAATGAGAGAACTAGTGTGAACATGAGCAGTTAAGAATTCATATTCATGACTAGTCCTGAAGAAAACATAATTAATAACAGAGATTGAACATAAGGTGCATTCATACAAATCCTATGCTATTCTTCTTCTCTGTTACCAAGATCATGAAACATAGATGAGATTTACAAACTGGAAAACGTAAAACATACTTTAGTATAACTTACTGTTCCATAGCATGACACATGAATTCTGTAGCAAGTCTTAGAACATCTAATCCACCAGCAGATCATTCAAACACAGTGATCTTCAACTACCATTTTTATTAGCACAGTCTGATATGTTACAGCGCAGTTCAGAAAGAAGAAATCACCAACCAACCCACCAACCCTTATTACATTGTTCGGGGCTGTATTTATAGGAAAAATATCTACAAAAATAGATCTGATAGAAGATCTGAGGAAATAACTGCAATTAACCTAACTTCTCTTGCAAGTAATGTAAAAAAATATCTATCTAATGATGTGCTGGGGGCAGCTGCTTCAAAAAATGAGGCTCTGTGGCGTCCTTTGGTATCTCTGTTGTCCAATCTGCAATCACTGTGCCTTCAATCTCTTATCTGCACCTCTTAGTCAGTTCTACTGCTCTTAGGTGGCTCTGATTCTTATTAAATCTGATATGACTCGGCTTTAATGGCCTTTAACTCTGTTCTGACACTCTTTAACTGGTCAATTCACTCCTTTTTGTTTCTTTCGGGCAAAAATAACTGCTGCAAACCATGCGTTGGACTGAGGCTTTCCATTTTGGCCATTTTTTCTTAGCGATGTGCGAATAGCGCTGATCGCGCATCAAAAATTGCCCCTGATTTTCATTATGGGCTTCCTAAGCAGCGATTTTGCCTTTCACGCTTTTTTTTCGGTGGTGACGTCAGCATGACATCAGCGGTGGGACCCAGTACGGTGGATGATGTCAGCGAGGTGATGTGGCGGGGCGACGTGGATGATGACGTCATCATGACACGGTGGCAGGGTGATGATGTCAGTGGGTGACATGGCGCATGTACAGCACAGTGGCAGGCGACGTGGCGGCAACGTCATGTGGTGACGTAGGCAAGCGGGGAGGGCGGTAAGTAGTTTGCGTCAGACCACTTTTGGTACGGGAGTGGTATGTGTCAGGGGCGGCCTGATGCAATAGGAGGCCGACAGCTGTCCCGATGTACGACGGTGAAACCGTTGACCATCAGGTACTATCGTACTGCTACGAAGGGGCGCTCGATATTCATTAGGGTCGTCAGATCTGGGAGGGCTGATCCTACGGTGGACGGGAGGGCAAAATGATCAGGGTTTAATAGAAATGCGCACCCAATAAACGTTAGTTATTCGCG
>APFE030748574.1:401912-412838 GCA_000404065.3 Pinus taeda
GTCACTAGAGAGTCTTAGACTCCTAGGGAGGTTAGTTTTGTCAGCAAAAATAACTCTTTCCGCATGACAAGGTGGTTTTCTCTCTGTTGGTCTTAGTAATCCCGAGTGTGTGATATGTGGTAAATCCTAGAGAGTGGGTGTCGGTTTAGGGCCTAGTGATCCGGGTTTAGATTGAGGTAAAGCCTGAGAGACTAGGAGACAATAAAATTCCTCTCGATGTAAGTGGAGAAATCTAATGGCATCCATGCTTGCTTGGCCTAGTGATCGGGTGGAGGTCATGGTAAAACGTGTTATGAAATGCTTATTGTGTTGGCCTAGTGATCATGGATGGATTATGATAAAGCCTATTTTTTACTGATGAAGGTGGGGTGGTTAAGCCTCAGGATGCCCTAGTTGGTTATTTGGTTTGAGTCCCACATTCATGCTTGGAATATGGCATGGGGTGAATGGATGAAGAGAGATTTGGCTCAGCCATTCTATGGTCAGGTGGAACGTGGTATTCCCATCCCAGGTTTGGATTTCGTATCGTTAGTGAGAGGTTATTTATCCTTGTATTTCTATGATTATTATACTAATTTATATGTGGATCATATGGCTCTGATTTCATTGGAACTAGTGTTATTATGTTGGTTATGTATATGTTTTATGACAGTGGCCATGTATGGCTTTCATCATGTTTTTACCTGTAAATGAATGGAAAATGTATCTATGACCTAGTAGATGATAATGCAATAAATGATATGAGGGAACAATGGTTCTTAGTGATTCTCAGATAAGTATGAGATACCTATGCTTAAATTTGTTATTTACACATGTAGATTACATATTTGTGATATGTTTGATGAAATTCCCGTAATGGCTAGTAAGGGTCTGGTTAAGGGCTTATTCAACTATTTTCTTTTGCATCATTGTTTCATTGTTATTTTATTGTTCTAAAAATGTCATTCAATTATGGGCAGTGACCTGGGATCTAGGCTTGAAAAGGTGGCTTAAATCCCGAGGATGTTGGCATAGAACTAGACAAAATAGTCCTTGTACACTGGCATGCATATAGAATGAGAGTATCCAGAGCCTCCTGGACGCTGACATGCCTATACCATTAGACTGTCTAGAGGTCAACTGATAAAAAACTTTAGTTTGACCCAGGGGCAAGCTGCCTGAAGTGTTGGGATGACTCTTAGGATTCATGTAGTTGATGTGGAAGGTCTGTATGTTGTATTTCCATTGATTCCATTTCCTTAAGGTCATCTAGGAGGTTGAATCTGATCATAGTAGCCTCTCGTTGCATGTTTGCCCCAGTTGGCCGGTTACTTGGGTAGATGTGGGAAGAGGGTATTACACACACTCTCTCTCCACCTTTCTCTATCTATGTATTTCTTCTTACCCCCTCTCTCTCCCCCTCCAACTCCATGTTTGTCTCTCTCCCTCTCTCCTTCTCTCTCTCATGTCTTGTCTCTCTTCCTTCCTCTCTCTCCCTTTCTCTGCCACCCTCCTCTATTGCCCCCCTCCTCTCTTTCTTTGCTCTCCAACTCTATCGCTATCTCCCTCCCTCTATCTTTATCTCTCCTTCTCTCCCCCCTACCCTCCATTTATCCTTGTTTGTCTCTCTATCTCACCCAAAAGCATACAAACTCTCTCTTCATCTCTCCCTTATTACTCCCTCTCTCTCTCTCCACTTTTCTCTCTCTATGTATTTCTTCTTCGCTCCCTCTCTCCCCTTCTAACTCCATCTCTCTCCCTTCCTCTCTCCTTCTCTCTCTCAAGTCCTCTGTCTTTTTCTTCCCCTCTCTCCCTTTCTATCCTACCTACCCCCCTCTCTCTCCCCAATCTTGTCACTATCTCCCTCCCTCTCTCCTCCTCTCTCTCCCCTTGACTTCGCTCTCCATATATGTGTCTATCTCTCTCTCTTGGCCCTCTCTCCCTCTCTCAATCCTCTCTTTATATCTCTCTTTTCATTTCTCCTCTTCCCTCTCTTTCATTTTAACTCATCTCCCCTTGTCACTCCCTCTATCACTATATATGCCTTTGTTTTTCCATCCATATCTAGAGTTAATATATATATATTATAAGGTAACAAATTGAATATTATATTAATCCAAAGTAGGCAAACTTAATAATATTAATATTAATATTTTAATACCAATATTAGTTTAATGAGGTTTTTTCACGCATGATAACAAATTTAAAAAAAAACTGCAAAATAAATTTCAAATATTACATTTGAGTGGAAATATAATGTCTTAAAAATATGTAAATATATCATAGATATAGAATATTTTTTATTTAAAGATTGATTTTTTAAAAATATTTAATTAAGAGAAATATTAAAAGATATTGGAGCGGGATTTTTATTGTTTGTGTTGAATTAGCCTTTTTCCTTTTATTAAAGAAATGATATTGGTTTTAGTAAAGAGTAAACATGTTTAAAACTTAACCCAATTTGGAAATTTAATGTGGCAAAAAAAATTGTTACAGGTAAATTTATGGTCCATTCAAATTCGCATATATGATAAAGAAACTATTAAAGGGATGATATAATTTGTTATCTATTCAAATTATATAAATAATACATAGTTGTATTTTAATAATGAATCTTAGCTCGTTAATGAGATTAAAACGTTATATATAATCTAAATATTCAAGTTGTATATAATTTAAGATTCAAGCTAATGTTTTGGCCAACATTATTGAAAATTATTTTTATTATTTTTTGAGGACGTGATATACTTACACATTAGGGTCATATTGTGATGTAGAATGAGCCTCGTGGCCCATCAAATATACTAATTTATTAAACTATAATTAAGTTAGACAAATATATAAATAAATGTATTTTAAAATTATTATGAGAGAGGCACTAGTATATAGGAGATGTGTGTAATGCAAGTAAGTAATGCAATGTAAACATCCGAAAAATGTATTAAAAAAAATTGAGTGTTCAAATTAATGTAAAAGCTAAAATGTAAATGTATAATAAAAATTAATGAAAGATTTAAATCTTATAAATTAAAATAACAATTTCTTAACCATATTTAAATTTAATTAATAAGCACATAATAACTTAATACTTACAATATAACAAGATTTTTAACCATAGATATTCACTACCATGGATATTATTAACTTGTAAATAGTCTTTGTTATAATAACATGACTTATGAATACTAGACACACAAGAATCATAACTCATTTCACAATCAAAATAATTTAATTTTATAACATTTTGTTAATTATTTTTGAGATATACATAAACCCTCTATCCTCATCACTACTAAATATTTTTCATAGATATTCTAGAGAGAGGGAGGGGGAGAGAGATAGAAATGAAGCGGGACAACAATGGAGTGACAAATAAAGACATAAAGAGATAGAGGTGGAGAGGGAGGAGGAGTGACAAGAGAGAGATGGAGAGAGAGTGAGGGAGAGAGGAGAGGAAGAAAGAGGAAGAGAAGGAGAGGGAAGGGAGAAGGAGAGAAGGAGAAGAGAGAGAGAAAGAGAGAGAGGTTATTTTTAGATGTAAATTTACTTGAGCCTTAAACAATCCAAGCCTCAATTGAATTGGCATGATTACCACTAGAAAGAGTTGTACAAAGACTACATGGACACATCATAATGTTCACACACATGTATAGAAGATATACACCTGGAAATTAGGTTTATGATGTTAAGTAATCATGTGGCTAGTCTACACTAGTGTATATGATGAATGGTTTAGTGGTAAATTATAAGAGACTTCAAATTTGGAATAAACAACATTTAACTTCGTTATCATTTTTCAATGTGTTTATGTATTTATGGTAAAACTAAAACTAACACTCTTATTTTTTTATATAAAGCAGCCTAGATCCATCTTAACTCCGGATCTACCAAGCGTTGAGAGGGATCAAATCTCTTGAGGTGCAAACCTCTTTTAGAGTGCAAAAAAAATTGATCCCTCTTGGCACTTAGTAGAACCAGAGTTAAGATGGATTTAGGTTGGTAATATAATATCTTCATGGAGTTGAAGTGGTTGTGAAACATATTCATAGTCATTTAAGTGTTTAAATATTTACATCATTCAATTTCATATCAATTTAGTACTCAAATAATCACCATAAACTTGAAATCATGTGATGGAGACGAGATTTTTCCAGCACACCCAATGACCCATTTCAAGTGCACTAAGCACCCTATATAATAGGATTTATAACCAAATCTCAACATATTAGCTTGCATAAATCAAGTTATGGATTGACTCACTTTCTGTTTACTTTATAATTTTCACTGCTTAATGACTAGTCGTATTTGGAATTGTGTACCCTTATCACAAAGCCACTGACTTTGATACCAATTTGAGAAACCAGATTAATCACACACCAAAAATCACACTTACAATATTCTATTAATCACATATATAAATACATCAAACATTGGTTGAAGATAGTAATTCTATCTTAACCACACAATCAATTAGTTGAGTAAATCTCTCAACCAAACACTAAACTAGGAACTAAATATCTGAGTTCCAAGTAATGAGCAATTAACCCACAATTACATTTATGATGAGGAATCTCATTCAATGTGCACAAGACAAGAGTGAGTTAAATCTCCAAGAATTTTTATGTTCATGAGAAATATATCTATGGAAGAATGACCTCAAACATTTGTTAGTGAATAATTCTTATTGTTAAACAATACACAAGAAAACATTAAAATACATATCAACTCCATTTTAAACTTGTATATAAAGAAAAAAAAATATATATATATATATATATATATACTGAACAAATGGATTAACACATAAAAACACAAAAATTACCTTGGAAACTCAAATGGAAAACAAATATTCAAATAACATTGGCTAGGCTCTTTATTATGCACCAATGTACAAGTTTTAGCATTTATAGGTCATTGGGGCACTCATCCTTAAAGTTTGGGCAACATTCTTCTTCAATCTCGGTAAGAAAAACTGTCTTCCCTTGTGGTGAAATAGTATGTCGAAAGATGTCTCCACTAGGGAATAGCTGAAAAGTGAAGCATCCCCACTCTTCAACTTCCCCAAGCTCACTCCTCCTTTGTTGTTGTTGTTTTTCCTCTTTTGTTGTTGTTGTTTTTTATTTAAATACATTCTAGTACTAAAGATCTTTTATCGTTTTATTTTTTAATATATGATATATGTTTGTTTTATTTTTTAATATATGATATATGTTTTGACAATATTATTCTTCCTTAAATTCAAATTTGATATTCTTACCTTCTGATTTAATTGATTGTAGGTGTGGACACCATTAACGACAAGAAGGAACGCATCATACCAACAACATATTGTAACTAAACAATGCCCTCTTATTGTTTAAAAAAAATTTTGGTAAAATTTTGTGTTTTTATTTTTAGATTTAAATCTCTTTTCAAAAGGCTAACATCTTTGCTTCATTACATTTCATTATTATATTTCATATTTCAATTAGCTTGCAGTCTTTTGCACTTGAAGAAATAAATATTTTAATTATTAAAATCTTTTATCAAATAATGACGGATCTCTTGATTCACGACTAATCTCTTGATTTTGGATATAATCGTAAAAGGTTTTATCCAAATACGTACTTTGCGAAAAAAAAAGACCGTTTGTTTTTCATAGATACAATCACATTTCAAATTTCTCTCTGTCTCTGTGTCTCGATTAAAGTATAAAATAATTAAGTATAATTTTTTCCTGGTTAATTATTAAATACGAGTATGGTTTTATTTTAATTACAAATCTAGATCTATGAGTCAAGAGATTAAATTTTTTCAAATGCAAATTTATTTTGGAGTGCTTCATTATTTAAATTATATTTTTGAATGTTATAAAGATTAGATAACATGTACACTGTTTCATTTTATCAACCTTTATTAAACTGTTTTTTATTATTAATATATTTTTAAATATTAGTCCATATTAATTCACAATAAAATATTTTTCATAACTCACATTAGATATTTTTATATATAACATTAAAATATTGCTCTTATTTTTATAATATAAATATATGATTGATACACGTGTAAAAATATTGTGAAAGAAAAAATTGAAAAATCTAACTCACATATTTTTACTTTTACTTTTAATTACTTTACATTAAATTATATTAGATGACATGAAGAACTAATTAAATATGCATAGCATAATTTTTTTTATTTTAAATTATAGCCAACATTGCTTTTCTATTTAGAAATATTTTTTTTATTTTATTTTAAAAGAGACAAATATATTTACACATCGCCTTCGAACTAAAATGTAAAATAAACCTTTAGGCACAATAAACACCCACACTTGTTTAATTTTGACATTAATTCAACGCATGTAAAATAAATAGATACCAATTTCCATCATTCCATCCCTTAAAAATATTTAGTGATTATAATTCACTCCTCTTCATCGAAAAAAGGGGTTACTTTTCACTTTTGAACTCCAGTTGATAACTTGCTGTTGCTTTCAATACAACTTGAACTCCGTTAACTATTGAAGCAAGATATAATTTATTCAATTCACAAGCCACTTTTCAACCTATATGTATTTGGTAAGAAATCTAACTGGGTTCTTTATTCAATTCACAAGCCACTTTTCAACCTATATGTATTTGGTAAGAAATCTAACTGGTTTCTTTATGTTATTGATTTAATCTGTTTAAATATTGTTAAGTGTTTTGAGTAATTTTCTTTGAATTCAATGTTTTATAGGAAAAATGACGCGAAAAGAAAATAGGTTAAAGTTTTTATCCTAGGAAAAATGGAATAAAATAAAGTTTCAGGGACTCTAAGAATAAGGAATATAATGAAGAGAAGAACTCAAATGTAGCATTTTATATAGATATCACCTAGAAGACAAGGTCATGACACTATGAAGACTCGGAAGAATTTATGAGTTTATGGAAACCATTGATTTTAAAGACAAGAGTGAGTCCAATGGGGATGATTGTGAAGATATTAAAAGATCATGTCTACATAAGGTAGCTTCTAGGCTAGTTATTCTTCCACTTTATGACATGGTATATTGGATAATATCTTATGTCAATAACAAAACATGTATTATAGTTAATCATGTATTATAGTTAATCAGGCATAGTTAGTAGTGGGATATTTTAAGCGAGATGATATTGCTAAAATGTATAAGTTAGATTTCCCTTAGGTCTATCTGGATGAGAAATTTTTTTCTTTAGTTTGAAGAAGATGTTTTGAAAGATGAAAAGGTAGAAAGGGTTTAATTGATTATAAAGTGGCATTATCACCCAAACTCATTTGAAACTACACTCAAAAAGCAATATCCGATTAAAAAACTCAAAAGGATACTTATTATAGCTATTATTGTTATATGTAGACACTATGGCAAGAAAAACCCACAATATTTGTTCCCCTATTACATTAAATTCTAAAAAAGGAAAATATATTTAATTGGGCATTAATCTTATTTTGTCAACATCCTTCAAGTAGTCAAGAGATCAGTAGAATCCCATCTAGGGTTTGGCATTGGCTTCATTGTATTAACCTACCTGATAGATGTTGTATGTGCCACCACTCCTTTTCCATTGAGGAAGTGGAGTTGGTCACCCAATGAAAAAACAATCCACGTTTACTCATCGATGTTATGGAGAAAAAAAATATAAAAACCATTTCTATGACATATGTGGTTATTTCATGGCCCCTTTACATGATTTTCCATTTGACAAACCAATTTCCAAAGTCACCAAGGAAATAAAATATGATCTAGATAATATACACTACAAGAAAAAGGACATTAGTGAGGGTCAAAAAATGGCACCATAAGCTCATTGGTGACAGCCAAAAGAGCCTCTGTCACCAAAAACTGAACGTCGCCAAAGGTAACGTTGCCAAAAGTATAGATGTTGTGGTGACATTCAAGGTTCGTCACCAATAATGATTTATAATGATGGATAGTGATTGTCACCATTTTATATGAGCAATATTGACGAACCTTAGCCTCCATCAACAAAAAAGTGAACGTCACCAAAGGTGGCATCACCAAAAGTATAGATGTGTGGTGACATTCAAGGTCCGTCACGAATAATGAGTATAATGATAGATAGTGACCGTCACCATTTCATACAAAGAACAATGATTTATTGTGATGGACCTTTCATGCTCGTCACTATTTATGCATATATATGGTGATGTTCGTTGATCATCACCATTTCATATGAACAATAGTGATTTATGGTGATAGACCTTTTATGGCCATCATTATTGATGCATATGTATGGTGGTGTTCGTTGACCGTTACCATTTCACATTTTGGTGAGGGTTGAAAAATGTCACCATAAGCTCATTGGCAATGGTCAAAATAGCCTCTGTCACCAAAAACTAGTCATCATTCCATATGAATATCAAGGTGCGAAGGAATCGAACCACCAACCTCCTGCTTGTAATGCAAGTGCTCTTTCATTGAGCTAGCACCCTTTAAAGATATAGACTTTAAAAAATTAGACCTTGAATATCCAAAGATGCAATTGCATTAATAGAAGGAAACCACTCCCTTAATATGTCCTCCCATGTAACACACTCCCTTACTTAACTAGAAGTGGTTTCAAAGCTAACCCAAGACTCAAGGTGTAATTGTGAGAGTGGGGTTTAGAAGATTTTTTTTTGTTGGATGTAATTTAAATTCTCATTGACCTAACTTGGTGTTTGTGGACATTAATATATTATTTCTTTCTTTCTACTTTTAATAAAATTACTATATTGCAAACTATTGATGCCATGAAGCAAAATACCATTGCTCAGCTTTAAGAGCAACTTGTTGAGAAGGACAAGTTTATCCTAAATCTATATGTCCTCAATAGCAACAATGTTCAAGAAGTAAGAAATTTAATATGTATTAACAATGAGTTTGGGAATCGCCTTAACAAATTACAAAACCCGTCCACTTTCTGTTGTGAAAAATAGAATAATGTTTGTTGAGATGACAAACAAGAGGGGGTCGAACAAAACTACCAATGAGCAATAAAGTAGCTTGAAAGTAATATTGATTTATAGAGATTAGCTATTTTTGGCCTCTATACATTCAACATAATTTGGAAACTAGAAATTTGTGACTTGGTGTACGTCATGTGGCAATAGATATAGAATTATAGATCCCAACATGGCAAAGAGAAGAATGAAATTATTGAAAAAAGGAAAGAGAGAAACAAACATCACAAGGAGGGGCCACTTATTCCAAGTTCCAACTGTGAGGAGAAAGACAGGCCAACGCACTATAAGGAGGAATGATGTTGCCATTGCTCCATCTTAAACAAGAAAATATGTGACAAGTCAAAGGTCTAATGGTAGGAATTATCAAAAAAATTAAGGCAACATGCCCAAGCACAAATGAATCATGAAGTGCCAACCCACCGATTGTAGTTCCATAAGCTAAAAGGAACTTAGAATAAGTGATGTAGTGAAACTGACAACCCCGAGATAAGGAATATTGGAGGTACCTTAATTAAAACAAGATAAATATAGTGGAGTTACTTGCAACATAAAACACCATTGAATCACCACTACTAAAATGACCTGACTTCAGCCTCCCAACTTTGCTTGCTCTTTTGGTTTTAGGCTCTTGCATGCTGAGAAACAAAACAAAAAACAAACTTTCCACTTTTGTTTAGATGCAAATATTGCAATGCTCAGTGATAAGCATATAAGGTTTTACACTTAAAAAGTAGCGTGAAAGGTGGACACACTGTTAGAAATTATTTTAGCTATTTGATATCCCATATTTCCTAGTAAACATAGCTAGCCAAAGGTTTTAATGGGAAAAAGAAACAAAAATTAGTTTATGTGAAGGATGTCTTTGGCTAAGTTTGGACTTGAGCTCAAACAGAAAATTTTATGTTTAGTTTTTCAAAAATCTTTAGAGGGGAGAAATTATTTCTCCCCTCAATTTGCACGATGTTTTTCGGATTCATGATGTAATTTTGAAAAGGCAAAAAGATAGCTATAATTTAGCCTCAACATGAAATTGGTTGAAACCTTAATTTGTAAGTATCATGTGACTAGTTGACCCTAATGCTAAAGATTTTGCTTCGATTGTGATTTGATACAACTATATCTCATAAAAATTAATCAAAGAATAATTCCTACTTGCATATAGAGAGACAAATTGATACTGTCATCAACCTCAAAGCACTATAGATGGGTCGTGCCAAATAAATCAAATAAGAATGTAGAGAAAGGTACAAGTAGATGAATGGCCATAGAAGCAGAGAAATCGACAGACTGAGAACTTCGATAAGCCGCAAATTCACACACAACTACAATAGGAGGATAACATGGTACACTAAAGGAACATAATGGGGTAGGGGAAGAATATGATGGCTTTTCCCTCAGAATAGATGAGCACAGTCACTACAACGATTCTAAGGAAATAATTCTTCACAAAGAAAAATAGAGATAGTGTCACATGTAAGCTAAAGTTTCAATGATGGCCAATGTTATAGCTCCAAATCTCACTATTATGGTTTGTGATGCTACACTCATGGCCTACGTCAACCCCTCCTTCCAGACCTGGTCCAAAATCTAAAAAACAGTGTTTTATTCCCTGTACGCGACATTGCCCTGAGTTAAACGCATGTATACGTGGGTTCATATATACCCAACCCACGTATATGTATTAAAACACTTAAAAAAATATAAAACTCCTTATTTTCGGGCGGAGATCGCGGGTTTTACCTGCTGATCACCTGTTAGCGCCCATGGCCTCAACTGTTCCCAACCAATTCCTAACTAAAAACTACTTTGGAATTGGTATAAAAAGACACCAAAGGGAAGGCCTAAGGGAGGAGGGCAAAGGAGCGAAAGGGACGTGAAGAAGGGTTTGGACCCTTGAGGAACTACCCAAACGTAGGACCTGAGGTACGTCCTTCTCACCTTAGAAATAGTTTTTTCTAGCATAATGGTTGTGTGTGT
>APFE030748574.1:419990-455740 GCA_000404065.3 Pinus taeda
CTTCAGCTCATTTATTCGCACTTGTTAGTTTGTACTGGGTACCTTGACGCTCATTATCATTATCGGTGACTAGTCTCGCGTTTGTTAACGGTATACATTAATGAACGGTAATCAAACAATTTCTCACATGGTCGACTTCAGATCATTTATTCCCATGGTGTAGAAATGTACCACGGCGGTCAGTGAAGACCTCAGGTTGTATCAGCATTCATTGGTTCACTTGACAGTTGCTCCTATTACTGCTAGTTGATACCATTCCACCTTATATGTTGCAGTCAGTCATGGCGACATTCTATAGGCTGACACCTGAGTTTGCAGTGCAGTACCATCCTTATCCATCATGATCAGTTGGTACCTTTTGGGATCAGTCTTTGATATCAGTGATCTGTTGTATCTTCCAGCATCATTGACAGTTTATATGTGATATCCAGACATGTACTTATTTGATTATGATCAGATGATCCATTATGTATTTTCCAGTCATTTATACTTGTATACTTAGTGGATCCGCTTGTACTCGATATGCGGACATGCTTTGCTTTTTCTGAGCATGGGTATGCCCGCCTTAGATGGTGTTTCTTTCTGATCTTCTTTTGTGGCTTGGCAGGCTGACTTTCGGTGAAGTGCTCCTCAGCTTTTGGTGGGTTTCCTTTCCATGTACTTGCTTAATATATTTCGGCCATCATGTACCCCTTCTGACCTCATATATTAGGGGGCATCTGTTATAGCTCCAAATCTCACTATTATGGTTTGTGATGTTGCATCATGGCCTAGGGAAACTCCTCCTTCCAGACCTGGTCCAAAATCTAAAAAACAGTGTTTTATTCCTTGTACGCGACATTGCCCTAAGTTAAACACGTGTATACGCGGGTTCATATATACCCAACCCGCGTATATGTATTAAAACACTTAAAAAAATATAAAACTCCTTATTTTCGGGTGGAGATCGCGGGTTTTACCTGCTAATCACCTGTTAGCGCCCGTGGCCTCAACTATTCCTAACCAATTCCTAACTAAAAACTACTTTGGATTTGGTATAAAAGGACACCAAAGGGAAGGCCTAAGGGAGGAGGGCAAAGGAGCGAAAGGGACGTGAAGAAGGGTTTGGACTCTTGAGGAACTACCCGAACGTAGGACTTGAGGTACGTCCTTCTCACCTTAGAAATAGCTTTTTCTAGCATAATGGCTGTGTGTGTGCATGTTTCTTGATTTAGACAACTTTTAGTCTGCTAGGGTTCCACCCAGAAGCCCTAGGGGATAAAATCCTGCAACAGCCAATGCTCCAACTATCAATTTTAAGTGGATTATAGGTAGTACCTAGTGTAACCCATATGAATTGAGAAGGAGAACTCATATAGAATCAATGTACCATGGATAAACTTCGTAGTTATCTCTTCTGGAATCCAAAAACCTAGAAAAGAAAATGTAAGTTCAGAGATTAGATTTTGATGGATTTCCCCATTGCATTTGACATCAAATACCATTTCAATAGATTGTCACTATGTCTTCCCCTTTACAACCCACATCCAGTAGATTTATTCCCACATTTATTTCTCAATGTGTTCTCATTTTTCTGCTATTTCTTCAAAAATTCTTCACTTAGAATAATTTCAAACCACTTTCCATAGACAGCTTGAGAGATGGCTTTCAGACTACAAAAATCAATGGAAAAATAACTGAAATAAGGGGTAATAAAATCTACTCCTATGAGAGCCACCAATGAAGGAAGAAAGTATGAAACTGCCAAAAGAAACACAAAATGGTATAACTTGACAAGAACTCCTATAGAATCAATGTACCATGGATAAACTTGGTAGTTGTCTCTTCTGGAATCCTAGAACCTGGAAAGGCCATTGTAAGTTCAGAGCTTGGAGTTTGATGGATTTCCCCATTGCATCTGGCATCAAATACCATTTCAACAGATGAAGAACGCAACACATAATGGTATGAAGAATGATGCATCATATTGAGTTCCTTTCAGGAATTTCTTTCATCTGACATAACATATGAATAAGGAATTTTTCGTTGACTAAATCGAGAATCAAAAGAAATGGCCCATGGATATACATTTTTATTCTTGATAGGAACCAATCAAACAACTAAGACCCCTTTAGAACTATGACCACAATTTAGAACTAATATAAGCTCCTTTCATGCTAAGGGTAAAGTGAATTCAGCTACAGTTCAAGGGGATCTAGCAAACAAACACATAAGAAGATAAACTTATACGTAACATATGTTTCATTTAGATTAAGGTGCATGAAACACTTTCAAGATAAAAAAAATTAGCAAGCAATCTCAGGTGACATACTACAATTTGACAATTAGCAGCCAACATCATTTCCTCAACTCCATAATTGAATGATTAATCATTTAGAATTGGTTAAGGTGTAGAACTTACAAATACACTTTAGGGATGCATGTTCCATTTAAAGAGTCATAAACATTGAATTTAAATTTAATATGTCCCCAACCAGATGTATTCTTACAATGGTTGACGGTTGACAAATAAAAGCATTGGATAACGAAAATCAATGTTTGATAAAGAGATTAAAAATACCAACTGCAGAACAGAAGATGATAATCCCCAAAATTTTGATACCAAATCTACATTTTCTAGCAGACCTCAGGATATACAGTAGCTACAACTATTGTATGTTATACTTAGGATAGATATAAACAAGGATACATTACAAATTTCCATTACTTATTGCAATAGAGTGCTGATATAATTATCAACACATAGTGATAATGGTTGTAAAGTGACAAGAAACAGCGTATATCTAAATCACAAATTGTACCTACATATGCTTCAGGACTTAACTCATAGGCCTGTAACAAAATTCTTACAACCATCAAATTAATTCAAGCAGTATCATCAGTGATATACATTTCCTTATAAAATATTACACCTCATACCTTGAATCCGACCTGGAGTTTAATGCACATTTCAATCATAAGTTCTTACCTCAGATAAAATTGGCAACTGAGTTAGGACTAGGCTAACCCACCCAACCATAGATTGGGCAGTGTTGTGATCTTTCTTGCTGCCCAATCACCCCCAAGCCAGATTCTATGGCATAAGTAGCTTGCTCAAGAACGAAAACAATTAGGAATCCAAGGAAAGATCTCCACCCTGGGCTGTCAAGGGGAATTGTTGAAGATGCAGTTGAACTCATTAACAAAATGCTTGAATGGGATTCCATGTCTTGGAAAGCAAACATTTCAAATTGTACCTAGCAAGGACATAATAAGGAGGCTCTAAAGCTTTATTTTCAGATGAAGCCTACAGATTTCAAGCCAATCATTTTAGCTTGTGCCCAGCAAGGCCACAATAAGGAGGCTCTGAAGCTTTACTTTCATATGAAGCTTGTATATTTCAGGTCAGACCAATTTACATTGAAAAGTGGTCTAAATATGTGCAGCAACTTACTGTCTCTGTAGTATGGAGTGCAAGTTCACACTGAGGTAATCAAAGTGGGACTCGAAACAAATTCCTTTCTAGAGCTTTCTCTTATTAAAATTTATGTGATAAATGGAGGATGCAATCCAAGTGTTTGATGACATCTACATGCCTAATGTTTTAACATGGAATTCTTTGGTTGTCAGGTATGCCCAATGCATCTTAGAGCATGCAAGTTGATTGTTTGATATGATTCCTGAGAGGGATCTGGTCTCTTGGAGTACATTTATTGGGATCTACACCCAACATGGGTATAGTGAAGAATCCCTCCAACGGTTTCGTGAAATGCATAGGTCTGGCATGAGGTTGAATTATATTACCTTCACTAGTTCCCTCAATGCTTGTTACCTTATACTCCATTGATCAAGGAAGACATCTACGTGGCTTGATAATCATAAGTGAACTTGAATCGGATGTCTTTTTTGGGAGTTCCCTTGCAGACATGTATACTAAATGTGTTTCAGTATAGATGATGCACACCCTTTGTTTGATAAAATGGTTATGCGAGATGACATTTCATGGACATCAATCATTACAAGCTTGGCACCTTAAATAGTGCACACCAATTTTTGATACAATGCCTACAAGGAATGTAGTTTCTTGGAATGCAATGATGGCAGCATATGCACAGGTTGGGTATGGTGAGAAAGCCCTACATATTTTTAGAGAAATGTTGTTGGAGAGAATGAAGATAGATTGGGTAACCTTCATTAGTGTTTTAAGTTCATGTGTTTGTTTATAAACTTTGAAGTAGGGCAAGAAACTTCATGTGCACACTATCAGAAGTGAACTCAAGTCAAAATGGGAAGCCACTTGACTTGATCAATACCATGCACATCGAACTGGTGGACCATGCAATATGGAGAAAGCTAGTTGGTGTGGGGTTTGAAGTTTGAACCTACAACCTGCCAACGATAATGCACAAATATGAGTTTGCAAGGGAAGTGGTATTCCTAGTGAGAGATTAGAGTTTGCAAGGGAAGTGTTTGTTAAAATTCCACTAAGAATATGCGTTGAGGTGGTACAAATGGTCTCCCTCTAAATTTTTCTCCCCAAGTTTAACAAAGGATGGATCAGCTGCACAAGTAGCACCAAATGCCTCTATATTCGGACGTTCAATTTTATTTCAAATTTCTCAAAGCACAAACATAGCTCTGTTCTTATTAAATATCCATGTAAGAGGTCATAAGGTTGTCACAACTTATAAATTTACAATTTGGCACACAACAATCAGCATGAATGTTTATGAAGATCCAAAATCATTGTAGTCTCTTCAAGATTTTTCAAAGAAAACTTTCACCAAGTTGGTAATATTTCTATTTCAACAAAAATGAAGACCCCCTCAGGTCTATATTTTATTTGTTTATTGGAATTGTTCATGGCTATTGTCAAAGTGTTGCAAGATTTTGCATATTGGTAATAATCTGTGCAAAATATATGTTTTATTGCACTAATTGCAGAGATATGGACTTGAAATTAATCGTCCTCAGTGCAACTACTTCTTGATTCTGGTGCAAACAAACATATTATCAAAGTGGCACTTGTATCAAAGTGGTCGTTTCCTCGTATTTTATATTGTGAATGGGTGACTGAAAATTAGGCCTCTTGGCTCGCATGCAAAAATATTTCATTTCAAGGATTTGTTGATATACCTCATGTGTATATTGTAGACTAAAATGTATACACAATAGCTGTTGAGATTCGACAACAAAGCACTAGTCATGTCTTCATGACCCAAATCCAAGAGGTTTGAACCCACATGTCCAAAATGTCATTTTTTGTATTTCGATAGATATGTATATGTAATATGAGTAAATATACATGATATATATTTAGTGGTTGCGGATATACAATGAAGCACTAATCAAGCACACAATGAAATACAAGTTACTACACTGCCTAAGCAATTACTCAACCTCTT
Organism: Pinus taeda; assembly: GCA_000404065.3. NCBI lineage: Eukaryota > Viridiplantae > Streptophyta > Pinopsida > Pinales > Pinaceae > Pinus > Pinus taeda. The sequence goes on from APFE030748574.1 coordinate 425,375, forward strand.
GTCTTGTAAAGAACCAACAAAGAAAAAAAAATTATGAACAAAGAAATTGAATGCATATATATGTTGAGCCATGATTTTCCTACTTTTGGGTTGACTTGATAGGGACCATTGTATACTTTGTGATCGATTGAAGTAGTGAAGTTGAAAGGAGATGTTTAGAGTAGGTAATGAGCATAGGATGAACACTACCATCATATCAAGTGAAAAATATTGCCATAGCAGGCTTCAAAACTAGGTGGTTACACAAAATATACATGCAGATTTTTTATTTATTTTTGGGAAGTATATATTGTCTTACCATGCCTTAAAATGATGTGGTAACTTTCAAGACAAATGAGTTATATCCTTTCCTATATTGTTACTCTATCCTTTTTGGGTTTAGGGCTCCCTCAGGTGTTCTCGATTAGAGTGTTTTCTAACATAGCCCAGGGCACAAGAAAAAGCAGTGAAAGTTGTGGGAATGCCTCAATTCCATATCCTTTCTATATCAATTCAAGGCATTGTCATCTGGATGGATTCAAACTACAATTCTATAACAATAATATAAGGATTTAAGTGAACAATATTTACTATAATGTCCTCAGTTTCTCATCATATGCGATAATCATCAATCCTCTCTAATCTTCCTATCCTAAAAACCTCAAGGGCTTCAGTGTCAAAGGCATGAAGAATTATGCAAATTTTGTCAGCAACTTTCTCCAGTTGTCTGACTGCAAGAACACTACGGGCTGTCTGCTAAAGTGAAATATTCCTTCCATGCAGAACTACAATGAGCAGTGCATGTTTGATATGACATTTTTCTATCCCCTTCTGAATGTGACAATATGGCATCATGGAGATGATGATTTTTCTCACTTCTCCTAGTTGTAGTGCCAAAGTTTCATTAGTTGGATACTCACTCTCACATTGACCCATTTGGATGCAAAGTGTGGGCTAAAGTGGGAGTTGGGTGTTATGGGAACTTTTTGATGATGTTCACTATGACCCCAATGTGGTCTATCAACATGCAATAGATGTAACTAACAATGTGAGATGTGATTCTAAAGATGGTTATCAAGGAGATGGGTTTGGTCAAGGATCTGGATACATAAGAGTATGCAAAAGGCACAGTGAGAAGGCATATGATAAGTACTATAAAAGAGATCGCAATTCCTACCTGTGAATAAAAGTTACAGTATCATCTGATCGTCAGTAATCTTTTCCATCCCTTGGTGCAAACCCATAAAGGAGATTTATTCATAAAAAATATTTGTACTTAAGGATCTATACAACACAGTCTATTTTCTATTTTGTTTTCAATAAAGGGATTGGTCATGCCTTATTAGGAATATATCCTTTGTACTCTATCTACAACATACCCAAAATGTAATTCAATCCACTTTCCCAAAATGAAATAAAGTCAGCCACAAAATCCTTAAAAAGGAAGACAGGGAAATATGTTGCAAGGTTTATGGCATACGACAACACTTTCCAAATGGTAGATAGCCAAGTTAAATTTTTAAGAGTGAAGGCTTCAACACAATTGGGTAAGTTGTAGGTAAGATTACAAAATAATGCATCCCTTGGAAGAAAGTACTGATGGATTTTAAGAAGATGATCCCTAAAAAAACAAAATATCCCTAGAATCTAGATCCATAAGTAAAAATTCTTTTATCGTTTAATCTCCGGATGTGGGTTTTCACCAAGGGATGGAAAATGTTGCCAACAATAGCGAAGGTGCTTGACAAGAAAAGGTAATGCAAGTTGGATGTGTAGGGAGGCATAGGGATCACAAAACCACAATGTATGTTCTTGTCATTTGTTGGTCAAAGTAGTTTCACATCAAGACAAGCTACAAATTGAAGAAGAAAAGTAGTGGTGACTGCAGCCAATTCAATTTTGTCTCCTGCTGCATATATGATCTCATTTTCATTTTGTGGTGTTATAGGTCAACAATTCTCTCCAGTAGGTTTCAAAGGTCTCAAGCTCTAAGTCACTAACCATGGTGCATCAAATTCTAGTAAGTATGAAAAGGCATTAATGTGTCTCTCTTGATAAGGGAAGAAAGAAGTAGTTGAGGTTGATAATGGAAGCCTTTTGGTCTTACAATTTTGTAATACAATACAATACACATAATACAAAATATAGAATACACAAACAAAGATATAATGGAATATTTCCCTCCCATTAAATTTCTAGCTTGATTCAAGATTAAACATGAAATTGAAGGTGCTTTGTTTTGTCAAACAAAAGTTACATCTTTTCACCCCGGTCAAGGACCTATAAAACCAAGAAAAATTGTTACCTAAAAGCCTATTAAAAAGCAGGCAAACTAGCAATTAAGATTAGAAGAAACAATACATAAAATGGAAGCACATTCTATACCTTGCAATGGACACAAATCCAACAACAGGTAGTCTATCCCCAAAGGATCCAAATACAGTACAATCTGAGTACTTTCCTTCCATAAAATGAAAAGGAAAAAAATATATGTAGATGTTGGCACAAATCTATAAATGCTTGACATTAGTCTGACACCAATCTTTTATGTTCTCAAATAGGTTCCAAATAAATGACCGAATAGTAGGAAAATAATTAACTACTTTATACTAAGAGGTGATTCATTGGTTCTTCGGTAGAATGCCATTTGTTACAAATCATAGGAACAAAATAGTTCTATGCAATTCCCAAATTATTGGTTGCATGCGAATATTTGGTTAGATGTTAAAAGCACATTTCCCCTAGGAAAATTAAAGCGCTTGGAGCATCTTTATCTATTTTTCCTTTTGAGGGAATATTGTGGTTGGCTTTGTTTCAAATTTTGGAAATAAGTTGAAATTTTAAGTCTGTTTGGGTATGTGTGAGGTAGAATACAACAATGTGTTCCTTTGAAGAAAGGACCATCATGCCTTGTGCATGAGGCACACTCTGAATTTTGAAAAGATAGGTTATGCTGCATAGGCCCTTTCGTGAGTTTTTACCAAAGGATGGCAAAGGGGATGCTTAAAGTAAAAATCATAATAGAAAAGGTGGTTGAAAATAACATAATAATGTAACTTATATTTTTTGGGATCATTGTTGTGTCTGGATCACAAAACCGCGAGATAGTCTCTGTCCTTTGTTGGTCAGAGTAATGGCACATTGATTTGAGCACCAGGTAGAAGGGGTGGATAAGGTTGATTCAACAGTGTACAAGGTTGATCCAACACTAGTGTACACCTCTGTCAACTATCACCACTACTTTCCTACTACAAAAAACTGGGCAATATGCCAATACTATATGTATATGATCCCAATGCCTACCTGTGCATCTAATTTACCGTATCATCTCATTTTTAGTAATCTTTTCCATCCCTTGGTGCAAACCCACAAAGGATATTTATTCATAAAAATATTTCTACTTAAGCATGTATACAACACAGTCTAGTTTTCCAGTGTGTTTTCAATAAAAGGATTGCTCTTGTCTTCTAAGGGAGACATCCTTTTCACTTTGTCTACAACATACCCATAATGGAATTCAATCCACTTTCCCAATATGAAACAAATTTAGCCACGAAACCCCTTTAAAAGGAAGACATATAAAGATATTGTAAGGTTTATGGCATACAACAACACTTTCAGAATGGTAGATAGCTACATCAAATTTTTAAGAGTGCAAGATTGAACACAATTGTGTAAGTTGTAGGTAAGAGTACAAAATAATGCATCCCTTGGAAGAAAGGACTGATGGATTGTATATAAGATTATCCATGAAAAAATAAACTATCCCTAGATCCATAAGTACAAATCATTTTATCAATAATATCCTAATGTGGGTTTTCACCGAGGGATGGAAAATGTTGGTAACAATAGGAAAGGTGGTTGACCATAAAAGGTAATGAAAGTTGGATTTCCAGGGAGGCATAGGGATCATAAAACCACAAGGTATGTGCCTTCCATATATTGTTCAAAGTAGATGCACATCAAGACAATCCACAAATTCAAGGAGGCAAGTTGTGGTGGCTGAGGCCAATTCAATTTTATTTTCTGATGCAGATATGAGCCCATTTTTATTATGCAATGGCATAGATCAACAATGCTCTCCAACAAGTTCCAAACATCTCAGTCTCTGATTCACTAACCATGGTGCATCAAATTCTAGTATGTAGGAACTTACATTGAAAGGAATTAATGTATCTCTCTTGATAAGGGCAGAAAGAAATAGTTGAGGTTGATAATGAAAGCTTTTTGGTTTTACAATTTTATAGTACAATACAAAATACACACACACATATATAATACAAAATACACTCGCACACATATATATAAATTATGATACATGCACACCAAAATTGTGGTATCAAGGCCCAAAGAATAGTCAAACAAGGTTGGGGGATAATGTCTCAAAATAAACACCAAGGGATTCTATAGCAGTAGCGGTGGTCACGCAAATATTTTACAAGCATAAATTAACCCATATAAAATGCTCTTAAATAGGACCACCATTTTTTTAGGGCATACAATTTAGGAAGGGCCATAAGGAGATCCCAACGAATTCCTCCAACAACTCCATCTCACATGCCACAGCCTTCTCCATAAATGTATTTCAGATGTACAAGTTTGATACAATGTTAAATTTCCAGTTTCACGGCTTGGTGGGAAGATCTACACTTAAAATCCTAAAGAAGGTAAACTGAGAATGCTTAGAATACTATCTAAATAGGGGAATTCTAAGCACCAGTTCTACTAACACATAAATCTAAAAATAAAAACATTAGGCTATAGAGATTCAAAACAACAAATGTAAATTTTGATTCTATGTAAAACAAATTTCTGGAAACTAGGACAATGAGAGGAATTTGCAGCATAGTCACATATACCTTAACTGGAAAATACTTCCACAACAAACTTTTTCACTCCTAAAACATGTCTATAATGAATCACCCTATCTCCCTTTATAGAACTAGAGAGAAAGGGTTACAATCAATGTGGAAATAAACAACAAACCACCTATCTTAAGGAAAGTTTTGTGACCCTATTGTTCCTAGGAGAGAGTACCCTCATGCATGGAATACACTACCTAGAATAGAATACCCACTGGAGAAAACAAAGTGTAAATATGCATGCACCTTCAAACCTTGGAAATAATGGCAAGTATAAATATGGAAGTTCACCTACATCATGCATGTGCCTCACACATTGGTTTCCTACTTAATCATTGTGTGTTCCTAGTGGATTCTCTATTGCACCATCATTCCAAATGTAAACAAGTGTGTGAAGAAAAATGGCTGAGAAACATGTACAATCTCACAAAACACTCAATAATGGCACATGTAAAATCTAAGCTTTCTATTTTTTACAAGATTGGTCTAACAAATTTTTGATGTATAATTCCAAAGCATTATTTATATTAAATGCAGATGTAGGGGCGAGGTCCTATGCAGATAATTGGAGATGGTGAAATGGGAGCCTATTTATATCTATGAGATGAAGGACATTTATGAGTTGGTTCAAGACTCCACTAACATTAGGCTCCACTTTAATAAAAAGGTAGGGCCTTGGAGATCCAGTGAAGAGACAGTTGTAGTGTTTTCAGTTCATTGGAAAGGCTCGTGTCTCTTTTAAACATAACATTCGAGGTTGGTTATTGCTTCATCACGGATTAGCTTACAAGAGTAGGTTGCACAAATTTGGTACTATTAGAACTGCTGAAGTACAATCTTCACTGCAACTAAACTTTACTTTATGTGTGAAGAAAGATGTCAACTTTACAAGATTTCATGTAGCAATGTTAAGCACAAATGTGGTATTATAAATTGTTTGAGTCCCAAACCTACCATATGATTATATTGCTTCCAAATGGGGGACTGTAGATGAGGGTGATATTTCCAAGTGATTTTATGTAACATCATCACACACTTTGATGGCTTTACCCATTGCTTTGGGTTCATGTCTGCCATATGATTCGTGCACTCCTGAATTAGTATCTTTGCAAACAATTGTTGTTGTCTCATTCATCATATGAGATAGTGACATACCATGAGGTTCCAGCACCGACATAGGATCTTCATGAAAAATAACCCCTACTCTCTTTAAGGAGGATGATACAACCACATAATCTCCCAAAGCACCTTGGAACAAACCCAACTGAGGAATTGTTGGGTGACTCTGAACAAAGATCTTCACTAAGAATAGCCCTTGCTTTTTTTAAATATTCACATGATATGCCTACAGATTTCCCTCTAGCTGTCTGGAAAATGATTGTCGGCTCTCCAATTTCTCCTTTACATCTCAACCTCTCATGATTAGAACTTCCAGAAGGCAAGGAATTCGACAAAGAATCATTCTTTGTACAATGCTTATAGTTCACTTCTCCTCCCCTCAAAGACAATCTGAATGGTGTGCGTTTTCTACTAGGTTTTTCGAAATTATTTACTCTTTCAGTGTCCTTGTTTGGAATTTGGGGAGGATTCTATGGAACAGTCGCGTTGTTTTGTATCAAGCTAGAATCATACTGAAAACCTTCTTTTTCAACGCAGAATTGCTCATTTGGCTTATTACTTTGTTAGTTATTAGGGAACTCTGAAGAATGGGGCTTGCAGTTATGCATATCAATTGAATATGGTGTCATATAAGGAAATTTCATTACTCTATGTGAAGAGATGTTATCCTCAGCCTTTTCCAAAGATGATTGAAACCATGTGCATCATGAGGAGGGGAAAAAAGTAATTAAATATTTTACATAAAGATTTAGAGCTAATTACATTCATTAGATAATGTCTAAGAATACCCATTAATCCACGTGAACTGGACTAAAGCAGTGAAATCAGAAATATATTCTGCAAATATTATGATAGTACTTCAAAAAAAGCTTTTATGAATTTAATGAGTGGTCAAAAAACAATGTTTACTGCATGATCAAGTCCAACCATAGTTGAAAAATGACGACGATGTGCATGCTCCTTGCAATTTTTTTCTTAAAAAGCAGGTAATTTAATTTTTTTCTCCTTTAGTAATCAAAACTCTTTTCTAATAAACACAAAGGGCTGCCACGTATTGAAAAAGAATTTTTAATATAACTTCAAAAATCAACCCAACGTGACTCTTAAACCTTTGACTTCACTTTTGAAAACAATATGCTGATTTTCAATACTTTGCGAAGCTAACACTGGTTTACGCATCTTGCTCGTTGATGATGGCGACTTTGTTAAATTGAGTGCCGACTTGAGATTACGGCTTAGCAGCGGTGAAAAAATACTTTCGACTTCCTCACACTGCTCCGCAAGCTGTGGCTGCAAGTTCTCTCACTGTTCTAGCTCTATGACTTTAGCTTCGATACCAATTTGTTGGAAAGACAGAGGATACAAAGCATGAATTCACACATAAAACATGAGATGTTGCTCTTATATTGATCATAGAAAACATGATGATTACAATGAACTTGATGAAGGGTATTTATCATTTTCCAACTAGTGACTTGCCTAAAATATCCTGACATGCAACCACATACAATCACACACTAAAATCCACCTATCACCTCTCTCTACGGTGGTAAAATTTGTAATTTTCATGTTTGTATTTTAGGCACTTGTAGCCCTTCTATGATAACCTCTTAATGAACCCATCATCGGCTAAACAATTTCTCGCATTCTAGGTCTATTCACCTATCTTCCCTACATCTTGAACGCTTCCGCTCACTATGCCTCTTTCTGGGAAATGATGTTAAATTTTCCATATCAACTAGGGTGGTAACTATATAATTTTTTATAGAGTCGTTACTAGGTTGGGGCAACATCGCTCTTTTAGATACTGTTTGTTGATTTATTAATTCCTTCCTACTCTTCGATATTGTCCCCAGGCTCCATGGAAGGCGTGCATCATATCCATGGCATAACGTTGGTTATTATCTTTCCTAGCAGCTCTCTAATTATGACCCCATGTCATCGATTTAGAAGCAGTTCGCTCCCTTAATGTTTGCTGGAGAAATTAATTATACTATTAGAATGTACTCTGTTACAACCTGCTTTAGGCAGTTCAAAATGTAGAGTTATTGTTTTTTTAATTGTATTAACATATTTAAGTATTTAAGGTAGCGTGGATTTATCTTATGTTTATGCAGTTCATATCTTGGTTGTTGTGTTTATGACACCAACAGTCGATATTGGCTAGAATGGCCACGACCGTTTTATATTATGGTGCTTTTACTTCCTTTATTGAGCTACATCCTAGCCTCTGTATGGACATACAAATATTTTACCCAAGCGAATTGGAATCAGTGCACTCTTCCAATATTAATTTAATCACAACATCTGATTTTACGCTTTAGTCCCATGTAAATAAACAATCATCTTCTATTATTCATGTTCTCTACCAAAAGAAGTAAAGCTCCAGCAGGGAGGCAATCATGTAGGTAGAAACATTCCAGTTATATCTAATTGTTATTTCTTTTGTTATGTATATTAGTAATTTCTATTCTCAAATCCTATCTAATATCCTCCGTGAATGTAACATTTCTAGCTGTATTTGTTCTCTATATATCTATCCCATTCCTTTAAACTTTAATCCCCTATAAATATTTCCTTGATGCTGTCTACATTCGTCCTCATATATCCAAGGAACAACAATTCAGGATTCAAAAGCATTCAAATCACTCATAGACCTCATATAACCATTAAAAGTGTAAACTCTGAGAACTACAATATTTCAACTCATAGAAAAAAGGATATGCTTCAAGCAATAACAAGGTTAAGTTACTTCAGAAATAATGACATCGTTTCGAAAGTACATAATAAATTGCAGAATTAAACAAAGGTATAGTACTATACCAAATCCTACTCACTGAGCACATGCTCGCCACCCATCCATGAACTGTACCATAAGTTCCCTCTGAGATGAGAGTTCTTGCCTCAGGATTCAACAACCTCTTGTTGATTCCTTCCGTGGGTATTTAATTCCCTTTTTTCATGATAAGATTTTTTTTAGAGGCATCTCTCTTTTGTGGATATTTTTTATCCACTTGCCTTGGATTTTCCATAAAATCCTGTCTTTCTCTCCAGCGGTGCTTTTAGGATTTTATAAGCTTAGCATCTTTCCCCCAACTATGAAACTTAATGGATCTCTCTGTCATCCATTAAGCTTATCTAGAATTTTTATTCTAGATTACTTATCATGAAATAAATATCAAATCTCATTTATTAGTGAGCTTTATCTTCAATTTATTTTGGCAAGAATCTCATTCCAGGTGTCTTTCCCAACTACATACACCTCATTTATTTACCTAATAATACATAATCATTTACTTAATTCAATATTCTTCTATGGATTTTTCCGCCATTATTTCTAACCCAACCCAGTCTAACTAGAACGATTGTTTTACCGCAATGGAGGGATATTACATTCTTCCCCTTTTATTAACATCGTCCTCGGTGTTCGTGGGACTGTTCCTTTTCCCTAAACTTTGCTGGGTAACTTTGTTTTTTTTTTAATGCCTTCCTTATTCATGCTACCAAGTATCCTTTTTGGAAGTGAAATACTTCCTTTATACTAAAGACCAAACTATTGCTCGATTGCAGAATCCGATCTCTTTCTCCTCCAGAATAACAAAAAGGTTATGTTCGCAGGTCCCCTTAGGTTTCCCATTTTCATGGTATGGAACAAAAACATAAAATTTCCTTGACAGTACCATTTGTCCAGTTTTATTCAGAACTACCCAGTCCCACTTGGGTCTTAAGTGTTTCCCCTTGCTTTACTTTGTGCAGCCCCTCAAATTTGAAACACATATTTTTTTTTCCATATATGTCAGGCTTGTTTCATGGTGTGTGCTTACACATGCTACCTGATGTTATGTGCATTCCACCTGCACTCAACAATAAATCATACTCATCTTAAGAAAATTAGTAATAGTATAATATTATAACAATACTATGTCATATATGCTTTTCATATAATCCTTCACTTAATTTTGTGACCCTTATATGTAACCTTCAAAATATAATCTGGCGTGTTCACCTTGCTCACATAGGGGTAACACTCTCATCGTAGCGTTTATAGCATTATTCATATATATATGATTTTAACCATATATAATGTACCTCCACTACACATTTTTTTTCTACCATCTTAAATATGTTTTCCAACTATTATAAATGGCACCAATCTATATATGATATATTTATCTCATTCCCTTGTATGTACATATCTCATTACAAGGAAACTTTTATTTCATGGACATTTTAATATACTAAGGTAGTCGGCTTACCCTTTTAATACAAATAGGTGGCTAGTTTCAATGTATTGAATGTAGTAATAGTATAAACAAGGCACATGATTTCCTTAATAACTTATATAAATAAAGCCAATTTCAGTCGTTAGAAATCCACAATCTCTATTAATAACTCACTATAGTTTTGATTCACACACTAAGGTTGTGGTTTCAGCAGAGGCTATCATTATTATGATACTTTTGTAAAATAATATGCAAGTATCATGTTGGTGCCCTTAGCAGTTTTTCACTTCTCATTTGATCTTCATTGTTTACTTGTTTCCAATTATGACTACTCATACTCTTTCCTTATCATCTATCTAGTTGTTAGTTTAGTGATACTAAACCATAAGTATATGTTAATTGTAGTTATAGTATTTGCTATTAAGATAATATCAGATTGATTCGATTCATTTCCATGTATATCCATAGGGTAAACCCTTTTATGGGGCAAGGATGTAGCAGATGAAGCTCTTGCAACTTTTGATTCTTTAAATCGACAAGTTTTCTTCCCTTGGATATCAAATGTCTGTAAGGTGAGATTTTCTAGCATGTATTGTACTTCTGAATGCAGAAAACTTTGAATGTTATCAGTTGCTAGTGTGACAATAGGTCCGTACTTCTACAATAGGTCTGTACTTCTACCCAACTTTACAATAAGAAACACAACTTAACAATGGACTTGCTTTGAACAGTTTGTATCCTTTTTTTATCAGATCTAATAAATAACATGCATGTGAAATGCACAGTTATAAACCTAAGAATATGGATGGACAAGAGATGGGTTGTGAAATCTCACTTTGCCAATTCCATATTAACTACGCTAGATAGTGTATAACCTTCGAAAAAAATATCCATATTGCTTCTGAGCTTTAGCATTTATCATGTACTAGTACCATCGCTTTTAGTTGGCTACTTAAATCTTTATCCTTATTTTCCTTCGATAGTGTTGCCGAACGAGTCACACTATACAAACATGTATTTTGAGAAGAACTAGAGCCCAAACCATTCTATGACAGTTATTTTGCTGAATAAGGTAAAAACTTTCGGCCTCATAATTAGTACCATAGAAGTAGAAGTGATTTTGTTATTGCTACCCTAGTTGATGAGTTCTCTCACCAAAGAAGAAAAAAAAATACAATGATGGATACTAAGTGGTAGGTTGCTAGAAATACATTGCTTGATGGATGGTCTAGTGCTCATTGAAAGGGCCCTCTAGAACTAATTCCCAGTCAACCCTTTCCTCCTAGAACTGCCTTATCTTGTTGTTACGACCATACATAAAACTATTCTAAAGACCTATAAGAGAGTACTATTATACTCATATGTGAAATACTATAGCCATGCAGACATCTCATGAAAAACCATATTCCATCATTGGAATGCAAAGTAAATGCTTAGAATTTCCACTTTCTGCTTAGAAATCCAATTTTTTTGGCCTCAAATAAAAAACAGAGTATCGAATTTGTTGAAGCTAGGTTTTCAAAATGCATGTACAACCATCTCCAAATGTACACATAGTGAAGTTTCCTTGGTTTTCCTGTATTAGTATTATGGTTTCTTGTACCCTCTAGTCCTATTGATCTATTTAGATCACTCGTGGTCATCAATTAAGGATTATTTTTTTTATTTTTTAAGAAATCTCTTTGTTCCATTCTTTGTGGAAATATGTGCATCTTAAACTCTAACATACCATTCATTCCTATTGACTGTGTTTTTGACAACTAGTAATGTGTAAGAAATCTATCAATTTTTTTTTCATAGCCTAATGTTTCCATTCACATTATAAATAATATTTTCTGGCTTAGTGAGCAGTTTTATGTCAACCTGGTTGCGGAGAGCTTCATAATGGTAGAAAATGTTTTCTATTATGATTAGTCACCAACTTTGATCTTTTCATGCATGTGCACTTTCCTGGTTGTGGCTTTATTTAACAATTAACTTTTAATAGAATTTGATAGTAATGCAATTTAGGGCTAAGAAATATTTGTTGGAATATGATATTGTTCTTTGTTTTGATGTGCATGATGAATGTCAATAGCTACTCGTGATTAACTTTCTAGCATCGATCACTTGCTAGAAACAAAAAAATGTTTTTCCACTATTGAGCTTGTGTGCTATTTCTAAATTTTCAATACCGAAGATAAATTTTAAGGGAAAGAGATCGACATTTTCTCAAAAATGTCCACATATTTTATGGCATTATCACATATAATCGATTCCTGTCAATATTATAGAAATTTTGGGAGCTTATAATATACTTCCATCATATGCATGGGTGTGATCTTTAAAGAATGCACACACTAGATTTCAATAGCAAGAGGTTGAAATTTTTACAAGTCCTTTCATACTGCATGCCTTAATTTTTCATTTGTACAACATTGTAAGAAAGTATAGAGTAATATATGGGCTTTTAAAAGTTCCTCCCAATCTATCATTTGTGGTAATATAAAAAAACATAACTTATTACCAGTCGACTCACTAGATAATGAAATCAATTCAAAATAATAGAGATTCTTTCAAGGATCCGGTGCCCCATATGTTTCATAGTGCTCACAGGGCTTCCACCACCATTATGTACTCTGAAAATTGCCACTCATTAAGACATTATCATGAGATACACACTAGAGATTTAGTAGACTCAACAAATTCTCAATATGGACTTTGGACTTGTAAAATGATTATAATACCACTAATTAGAGAAACGATTTGTATCTATTACAAATATGTTTAAGAATTATAGGTCTAGTCCCTCTATATTTCTCACTCCCTTAGGAACAACTCATAATTTTGTCTAGTAAGAAGAGATTCACATTTTTCTGGAAGCCTTTGCTCATGTTATTTAAATACACTTTGATAATATGTTAATTGTTATGACCTGTGTTATATTTAAGGTTGTAACATCATCTCGAATCCTCCCAAACTACCCGGTTTCCAAATAATTGACCCTCAAACAAGTAGAGATGTCCATGGGTTACGCCGTGTCCTTGGGTGTGTAACAGAAGGACCCATCACTAACACATCAATATTCAGGGTAGCAAAATAGTTATGAGAAAGGCACAACCCTACCCACATACTTCCTAATCGGATCAGGGTACTCCCTAACTTGAGTGAAGTTGTCTTTTAAATGGATTATTTTTATTCCGAATGTCAAATATTAATTTAAATGACATGTTTTAAGTTCAACCAATTCCATAATTATATTACCTGTATTCTTTGTGCCCTGATTCTCATGTTAGATTGAACTTTTCTTGTGGTATTATGTATATCCCAACCTATTTTGATATTTTTCGATTTAGATGTCCCAATAAATAATCAACTCTGATCTAGCTATTAATCATTTCTATCTTGCAGTTCCAGGTGGCCATAGATTCAAATATTGAACCTATTCTATGATACCATCTGTCACAACTCTCGATCAATCCTTAATTTTATCAATTTTTATTTTTATTTTTCATTAGAGCTGGCTAGAATTTCATCTTTATTGTGTTCAGCGAGACCTCATTTCAATCTTAATATTATTGTCCACGAGAGTTGTACTTGATCATAGACACCCTTGATATTCGAAACATAAGGCTTAAGTGATTCATCCCTACCACGTTTTTATTCTACGTGCCACATACAAGGTATATGTGGTCTCCACGATACCTGAGAGATTTGTGACTCTCACTTGGCACTTAGAGACTGAACCTTAATTCCTTTATGACCTAATAGCCCAAGAGTAAGTGGTTTATATTTTTTTCCCAATGGTTTTATATGTTATAGGTTGATAATCAGTTTCATTGAAAGGCATTACTCGACCTTTATGCGAAGATAGGGTTTACTTGTTTTTATTTACTTATTTAATTTTATATATATGGTTTTAACATTACATATGCCTTGCTACCTACTCTACAGATTATCCATGTTAACCTTGCTTGACTTCCACCACTACTACAGGTAATACCTTCATGATTATATCATCAAACACGTCGACTATTACTCCTACGTGGTGTCGAGTTGACGTGGCCCTCTTCGTATTTGACAAGATAGCTGTCAAGCACCGCATTTTTAATGTTACTTTAAACCCCTCTATAGTAGGTGTATGGGAGTCACACTCATTACACCGTTACAGATTCTTTGTGGAAACTACCGCGGATAGGTTGCCACGATATCCCAGCCATGTGATGACCTCATGGTCTGTCAGTCTCAGTCCTACGATCCGTATGCATGCCTCTTGATTTTAGTGCCACCAAGAAATTCACCAAACCCTAGCTTTACCATTTCTGCAAGTTTTTCGCTTCCTCTCTTGGCGCTTCATCCTAGTTTTCCCGCAAAGGCATTGAATGAGTCGACCGGTGTGAAATCACTGTTTAGCGCCCGACACTTTTCCAACTTCAGCATACCATTTGGCCCGCTCCCCGGAGATAATCTCTAGTATCACAATACATTTGAATTTTGAACTCGATTCATTCTCATGACGTCATTATCTTGCAATGTCTTAACGATTCTCAGGGTACTCACTCTCTCAACTGTGGTTGTTCAGGGGATTAGAAGTTTTCCTTACGTGGATCCCACCAGGGTGGGAGATTCTGAAATAGCTCTGCAAGTTTTTCCAGTTCATGGGTGGAGTACACGAATCCTTCCCAATAACCCTCGCAGTCTGAAACCGATGAATGGAACCAAGTAAGCTTCGACGTTTCCCTCTCACACTTATTAGGATTAGAATTTCTACCATGACTTCCTGGCTGACTATGCACGAATTTCTTGGCATTACAACGATTCTCTATCACGAGATGGGAATGGTACATGTACATCATGGTTATTGGGTAGGTAATTTATAATTTTCCCTTTTTCCTTCCCAAGGATGACATAAGAGTTCTGGATTAACCATGGTGTTTTCCTTGGTCTCTGATACCTTTCCAGCAAGTATTTAACAATCAGGGGTATGTACAAGGCTGCACACCTTCATATACCGCCAACACCACTTCACTGGTAAAGTGTTGGAATTTTCTGTTAAATTCCTTAACAAATAGCCAACACAAAAAAATGCTCTGTTTTTACTCTGTTTCTGCACTGAAAACTGAAAATTTCGTTTTCTGGAAATGGTGTTACAGCAACAGGATTCGGTGTTGCAGCAACGTTGATCGTGGTGTTGTAGCAACAGGAAATTTCTGATAATTTAAAATAAAAACTGAAAAACAGAGTAATACTCAGCAACACAGACACTGGTGAAACAGTAACTGAAACTTTAACTTATATTTAGTAAAACAACTGATATAAAAAAAAAAAAAACTGATACAGCCAAACAACTTCCTTTATGTCAGAAAATTGCAGGTGTTTAAGCACTGTTGTGCGGTTACAAAAAACTTTGTTTTTGTTCAGAACTCTACTGTAAACACTCTGATTCTATTCAAAACACTGTTGTAAACTCTATGTTTCTTCCTTGAAACATTTTACACTCATGTCTGTAAAATTCATTCATATACTCAAGCTGCTACGTACATAAAAAAAAAAAATCTGCACTGATGTGCATTATAGAGAGAACTCTATCTCTGTTAAAAAAAAACTTACGCACACTACTGTGTTTTTACATTACAAATTCAACAGAAAACAGAACTTAACATATTTTATGTGCCGTAATAACAGGACTACATCTATGAATAATAAAAAAAATTAAAATCCTACCTACACAGCAATTAATTACCATCATTTCGTCAGAGACCGCCATTCCGTAATAAATTGTTGTGTAATTGTTGATTCAGGAAAGGAGTGGAGTTGCGGCTGTTACTCGCAAAATCATCAATGTAGAGGTATGCCAGTTGATTCAACAGTACAGGGGTATGGCAAAGGACAACCCCTGCAGTTGAAAATAATATTTCAACACTCCCCTTTAGTTTCAACTGTTGGGTTATTAGTCATACCCAGACATTTCCTCAAAAACTCAAAACTTTTCTGTCCCAAAGGCTTGGTTAGGATGTCTGCAACCTGCTCTTGAGTTTTGTAATGTACTAAGACAATTTCTCCATTATTTATCAACTCTCTGATATAATGAAACCTTGTGTCAATGTGTTTCATTCTCTTATGAAACACAGAATTTTTGGATAATGCAATGGCAGAACTGTTGTCACAATAAATCACAGTTCCTTTTGCTTGCTCTTGGCCTAAGTTCCTTAACATCCTTCTCATCCAAACTGCTTGACATGCTACTGCTGTAGTTGCCACGTACTCTGCTTCTGCTGCGGACAATGTCACAATTGGTTGTTTCTTGGAAGCCCATGAATGACTCCTGAACTCATGTGAAAAACATAACCGGATGTGCTTTTCCAGTCATCTACACTTCCAACCCAATCACTGTCAGTGTATCCAACTAATTCTAAACATTCTGAGACAGTATATAAAATCCCAAACCTTTTAGTACCTTTAGCATACCTCATAATCCTTTTTTCTGCCTGCCGTTGTGCTTCTTTTGGCCTCTCCATGAATTTGGAAATTAGACTAACAACATACATTATATCTGGCCTAGTTGCAGTCAAATACATGAGGCTGCCAACTATGCTCTTGTACAGACTGGGATCAAAATCCTTGCTGCTGTCCTCTTTGCTGAGTTTTAATCCCATTACTGTGGGAGTGATTGCTGTCTTGCAATCTTGCATGTGGAATCTTTCCAACACTTCATTTACATATCTTGCTTGAGAGATAAAAATTCCATTTTCATTTTGATCTACTTCTATTCCTAAGAAGTATCTTAGCAAACCCATGTCAGTCATCTCAAATTCTTTTTTCATGACTGATTTAAAATTTTCAATGAGGTAGTCATCATTACCTGTAAAAATCACATCATCAACATACAACACTACAATTAAAATCTTACCATCCTTTGCTTTGATATAGACGGTGGGTTCTCCCTCACATTTGTCAAATTCATTTTCCAGTAGATAGGAATCTATCCTACTGTACCATGCTCTTGGCGCTTGCTTCAGCCCATAAAGAGCTTTCTTCAATCTGCACACTTTGTGCTCTTCACCTTTCTTCTCATAGCCTAGAGGTTGTTCAATGTAAACCTCTTCCATTAACACTCCATTTAGGAATGCCGACTTCACGTCCATTTGGTAAACTTTCCACTTGTTTTGAGCTGTTATGGACAACACTGCTCTCACGGTTTCCATTCTTGCAACTGGTGCAAAAGTCTCTTCATAATCTCTCCCATACTGCTGCTTGTACCCTTTGACAACCAGCCTTGCCTTATGTCTTTCAATTTTGCCTTCAGCATTGCTCTTGGTCTTGTAGACCCATTTAACTCCAATGACTTCTTTACCTTTTGGTAGCTCAACCAAATTCCATGTCTTGTTTCTTTCTATGGCATTGATCTCCTCATCCATAGCTTCTATCCATTTCTTATCCTTAATTGCATCTTCAAAATGAATAGGGTCTTCAACATGACAATACAAGGCAAATAGGGAATTCATTCCTTCATCATAAATGTCACTTAAGTTTCTAAACTTCTTACCTCTTTCATTTGGTGTGCAAGTGCTTGAAGATGCACTTGAATCTCCTCCTTGTGGTGTGCTTGGAGAAGAACTTTCATTTCTTCTCAAGGGTGTCTCTTGCTATTCTATTGTTGGTGTTGCTGTTTGGGAATATGTTTCAGCCAACTCCTCATCATCATCATGAGACAAACAGTTTTTAACATTAACTGTTTTCTCTATGCTTCCATCCTAAGCTTCCTCCTCAATAAACTGAACATCTCTGCTCACAAAAAACTTCTTAGTGGATGAGATATACAACCTGTAAGCTTTGGATTCCTCACTGTATCCAATGAAAATACATTTCTCCCCTTTGCTGTCCAACTTACTCCTTAGCTGATTTGGAATGTGTGCATAAGCCACACATCCAAAAACTTTCATTTGGGTGACTCCTTGCTTTCTCCCACTCCATGCTTCTTCCGGAACTTTGTTCATCACTGCTTTTGTAGGACACCTATTCAAAATATATACTGCACAGTGTACAGCTTCAGCCCAATAATCATTTGGCAAATGCTTTGCCTTCAACATGCTCCTCGCCATATCCATGATTGTTCTGTTTTTCCTTTCAGCAACTCCATTTTGCTGCGGGGTATAGCTGGCTGTAAATTGTTTGTGAATCCCATTTTCTCTGCAAAACCTCAGGAATTCTTTGGAGATATACTCACCTCCTCTGTCTATTCTCAAAACTTTGATGCGCAGCCCACTCTGATTTTCCACAAGTGCTTTGAAATTTTGAAAATTTTCAAACACTTCGCTCTTATTCTTCAGGAAATAAACCCAAGTCTTTCTGGTAAAGTCATCAATAAATGTTAGAAAATATTGTCTGGCTGCAAGCGATGGAGCTTGCATCGGTCCACATAAATCTGAGTGGACAATTTCTAAGGGTGCCTTTGCCCTTATGCTTTTCCCGGTTGGAAAACTTTCTCTGTGTTGTTTTCCCAATATGCAGCCTTCACAAAGGCTGTCTGGCTTTTCTATCAATGGTAAACCTCTTACCATTCCTTTTCTACTCAACAAATTAAGACCTCCAAAGTTGAGATGTCCAAATCTCAAATGCCACAACCAGTTTTCATTCTTTGGCACGCTTTGGAAAACCTCTTGGGTAACTGCTGCAATTACTTCTTTGTTTTTCAAATCTACTCTTATTCTAAGAGGGAACACTCTGTTCCTTGTCATCTTCACTTCAGCAATGCATAGCTTGTTGGGTGCTCTGTCCATGATGGTGCATACATCATTCTCAAAGAAAACATTGTAACCTTTTTGAACAAGCTATCCGATACTCAAAAGGTTACACCTCATTCCAGGAACATAATAGACATCTGCTATGGTTTTCCTTTCTCATTTCTTTGTAAATATTTTAACTTCTCCTTTTCCCATAACAGAGATTTTGCTATCAGTCCCAAGTGTGACTTATGATTTCACACTTTGATCTAAAGCAGAAAACAGGGCTAAGTTTCCTGTCATATGGTTACTACAACCGGAATCTAGAAACCATATATCCTCACTGTTTGTTTTAGCCATATTACAAGCTAACAATACATTATCTTGGCTGGTATTTTCTCTAGTAATATTTGCATTAGATCTATTGTTCATATCATGCTGCTTCTTCCTACATTCACTGGCATAGTGCCCATAGTTTTTACAATAGTAACATTGGACATTGGATTTTTCATACCTTTGTCCTTGAGCATGATGTTGTCCACTTTGTTGGCTGCTTCCATAGCCTTGATTCTGATTTGGATTGCTGCCTCTTCCTTGAGCATTTGCTGGGCTGCTTCTTCCACCTCTGTTTTGGCTTCTACCTCTTCCTCTCTTGTTTCCTCTGCCTTGACCTCTTCCTCTTCCAAAGGACATCTGGGTCTTGAAGGCTTGCTCTAGAGATGAGTTTTCATTTCTACTCAACCTTTGCTCATGTGTTATCAGTGATGCATGGAGTTCATCAACTGAAAAGTTTGAGAGATCCTTTGTTTCTTCTATGGTGGTGACAATCACATCAAATTTTGAGGGTAGGACCCTCAATAGTTTCTCCACAATCCTCCTTTCTTCAAGAGTTTCTCCATGAGATCTTATCTGTGTGACCAGACCAATTGCTTATGTGAAGAATGAGTCAATATTGTCTGACTCCTTCATGCGCAAGTTCTCAAAATCTTTCCTCAGCAACTGTAGTTTTGCTGTCTTCACTCTCTCCATGCCTTGATAGGCTGTCTTAAGAGTTTTCCATGCTTCTCTGGATGTCTTGGCTGCTGCTATCCTTGGAAACACACTTTCATGCACTACTTGATATAAGAATACAAGGGCTTTTGAATCCTTCTTCTTATTGCTCTTCAACAGCTCTTTTTCTGCCTGAGTTAATCCATTAAACTCTTCTTCATTTGCTGGCTCTTCAAATCCATATTCAACAAATTCCCATAAATCTTGTGAGGCAAATACAGCCTTCATAGTTATGGCCCAATAGTCATAGTTTTCCCATTGAACTGTGGGAGCTGGGTATTAAACATGCCCATGATGGTGCTGGCCATTCTTTGAATACTTGACTTGGATTCTTTCTTGGCTGAGTCTCCACTCTGCTGGCGAAGCTGCTACCACAATAAACCCTTTCTTCAGCTTCTTTGACACTTCAAAGAGCCTAGACTGGCTCTAATACCGTGTTGGAATTTTCTGTTAAATTCCTTAACAAACAGACAACACAAAAAAATGCTCTGTTTTTACTCTGTTTCTGCACATAAAACTGAAAATTTCGTTTTCTAGAAATGGTGTTGCAGCAATAGGATCCGGTGTTGCAGCAACGCTGATTGTGGTGTTGCAGCAACAGGAAATTTCTGATAATTTAAAATAAAAACTAAAAAACAGAGTAATACTCAGCAACATAGAAACTGGTGAAACAGTAACTGAAACTTTAACTTATATTTAGTAAAACAACTGATATAAAAAAAACAACTGATACAGCCAAACAACTTCCTTTATCTCAGAAAATTGTAGGTGTTTAAGCATTGCTGTGCGGTTACAAAACACTCTGTTTTTGTTCAGAACTCTACTGTAAACACTCTGATTCTATTCAAAACGCTGCTATAAACTCTATGTTTCTTCCTTGAAACATTTTACATTCCTGTAAAATTCATTCATATACTCACGCTGTTGCGTACATAAAAAAAAAAAACTTCTACACTGCTGTGCATTACAGAGACAACTCTATCTCTGTTAAAAAAAAAAACTTACGCACACTGCTGTGTTTTTACATTACAAATTCAACAGAAAACAGAAAACATAACTTAACATATTTTATGTGCCGTAAGAACAAGACTACATCTATGAATAATAATAAAAATTAAAATCCTACCTACACAGCAATTAATTACCATCATTTCGTGAGAGATCGCCATTCCGTAATAAATTGTTGTGTAATTGCTGATTCATGAAAGGAGTGGAGCTGCGGCTGTTTACT
Organism: Pinus taeda; assembly: GCA_000404065.3. Taxonomy (NCBI): domain Eukaryota; kingdom Viridiplantae; phylum Streptophyta; class Pinopsida; order Pinales; family Pinaceae; genus Pinus; species Pinus taeda. Next base: position 446,541 of record APFE030748574.1, read on the forward strand.
GGCAAAATCATCAATGCAGAGGTATGGCAGTTGATTCAACAGTACAGGGGTATGGCAAAGGACAACCCCTGCAGTTGAAAATAATATTTCAACATAAAGTTCCTGAGATTTCCTACTCCCTCGTGGGTTTCTCTTTAAATATTAATTCAACATAATGTCGATGAACCACTTGCATTGACCCCAGTGCTTTCCTCAGGCGTCCGATGTTTGTAAGGGCCCGACCATGAGGGTTATAGGTACCAGGTTTCACGCTAACTCTCTAGTTCGTCCATCATACACATGTAAGAAGGTTAATGTGTACCCTGTTTTTTTCTTTCGTTTTATTTTATATCTCAACCTCTTTCTGCGGTGATAAAATTTGTAATTTTCAGGTTTGTATTTCAGGTGCTCGCAACCCCTTTACAATAGCCTCTCAAATAACACATCATCGGGTCAACAATTTCTCGCATTCTAGGTTCGTTCACATATTTTTCCTACGTCTTGAACACTTCCACTGACTCTGCCTCTTTCTGGGCAGTGATTTTAAATTTCACATATCATCCAAGATGTTAACTTTTATAGAGTCATTACTGGGCTGGAGCAACATCGTTCTTTCATATATTGTTTACTGATTTATTAATTCCTTCCTACTATTCGATATTTACCCCCAGCCTCCACGAAAGGTGTGCATCCTTAATGATCATTCAGCAAATTATTAGTCAAATAATGGATAATTAAATTAGAAATATGTGGGTTATATAATAATGGGTTCATTGCTGCCATGAAGAGATGAGATTCCAATGAGAGTTCAGCTCATAGATTGAGAATCAGAGTTCACTTATTTTTGTTTATTAGTTTTGTTTATGTTTTCATATGTATGCTCTTGATAGATTTACCATGGTATCATAGCTATAGGTTAAGAGAGTTGATTTATATGTAAAGTGGGTGTTGTTGGCAGGAGGTTTCAACAGTTTGTGAAATCCATTCGCAAGAGTTTTCATAATTTTGTGAAAGCTGTGCAGATTCAAGTTATTGGTGGCAGTGCTCAGCAGTTAGAGGCAATGGCCAACAGTATGAATATTTCTCACCCACAAGTACCAATTTTTAAAGGTAAGAACTTTGATTTTTGGAGCGTTAAGATGAAAACATTGTTTCTATCACAAGATTTGTGGGATTTCGTAGAGAATGGATATACAGAACCAGATGCTCACACACTTGCCTGTTGGATTCAAGACCAAAGAAACCAGCTAAAGGAAAATCGTAAGAAAGACTAAAAGGCTCTCTTCATAATTTAGGGAGCAGTGCATGATTCTATTTTTCCTAGACTAGTTGGAGTAACAAAAACAAATGAGGCATGGGATGCTTTGCAGCAAGCATATCAAGGAAGTGATAAGGTAAAAATTGTAAAGTTGCAGTCATTAAGAAGAGAATTTGAAACTTTGTGCATACAAAACTCAGAATTTATTCAAGATTTTCTCACTAGAGTTTATGGGTATAGTGAATGAAATTAGGTCTTATGGAGAAGATTTAAAAGATCAAAAAAATGTTGAGGAGATTGAAGAAGTTTGCTTGCAAAATTTGATGGGGTTGTTGCTATTGAGGAGTCTAAGGATCTAACTCAGTTGTCTGTGAATGAGCTAATGGGGTCTTTTCAATCTCATGAGTAAAGAATCAATAGATCTTCTGAAAAATCTATTGAGCAAGCTTTTCAAGCAAGAGGAAATATTTTCAAAGACAAAAGTGGTTCTTCTCATGAGGAAAGCTAGAACACTTTTGGAAGAGGAAGAGGAAAAGGACAAACATACAGAGTGAGGCAGGGTCCAAGAAAACTTTTTTTTTGCATACAACAAAGGAATAGGTAATCATGACAGTGATGGAGGTAAAAAATTTAATAAATTCCAAGTAAAGTGTTTTTATTGTAAAAGATTTGGTCATTATGAAAGAAATTGTTGGAAAAAAACAAACACAAGAAGCTAATTTTTTTTGAAGAAAAAAGAGGTTAACACTTTATTCTTGGCTTCTGATTCAACTAATAATATTTCCAAAGAGATGTGGCTTATGGATAGTGGGTGTAGCAATCACATGATAGGAAACAAAAGATGGCTTTGTAGAGATAGATGAATCTACAAAATATGATGTACTATTGGGATATGACAAGCCAGTTGAAGCTAAAGGTAACGAAACAATTGCCTTGAAGACAAAACAAGGAAAACTAAAACACATTAATGATGTTTTTTATGTTCTTGGTCTAGCACATAATTTGTTGAGTGTGGTGCAGCTCCTTGCAAAGGGATATTTAATTGTTTTCAAAGACAAACAATGCATAATCTATGATAAAAATGATCACAGTAAAATTATTGCTAAGACTAATATGTTGCAAAACAAAAATTTTTCTTTCAATCTCCCTTTGTGAAAAAAGTACAACATTAAATGTTACTTATGATGATAGTTCTTGGCTATGGCATATAAGGTATGGACATTTGAATATTAAAGGCTTGAAATTGCTATATAACAAGCAAATTGTCAAAGGGTTATCACTTATTGGTTCTACTGATAAAGTCTGTGGAACAAGAAATCATGGAATTTGGTATATTTCACCAAATAATTTTTGGATGGTTGGTTATACAGATAGTGACTGGGCTGGATCTTTTGATGATAGAAAAAGCACTTCAGGTTATGTATTCAGCCTTGGATTAGGTGCAATTTTATGGTGTTCAAAGAAGCAACCAACTATTTTATTGTCTTCTATAGAGGCAGAATATATTGCAGCAACAACAACAAAATGTGAAGCAATTTGGTTGAAGAAAGTATTGTTAGATCTAAAACAAGAACCAAAATATGCCACAACTATTTATTGTGATAACTTGTCTACCATTGCCATAACTAAAAATCCAGTGTTTCATAATTGCACTAAACACATTGATATCAAATATCATTTCATAAGACACTATGGCAAAAGGAGAAATTCAAATAAAGTTTTGTGCAACAAACGAACACCTTGTAGATATATTTACCAAAGCACTACCTAAAGGGAAGTTCGAATACTTAAGGGATATGCTTGGAATCACCTCTTTAAGCATTAAGGGGGAGTGTTGAGGATAATGCTTAAAATAAATCTATGTAATTGCTGACAAATTAGCCAACAAATTTTGCATTATGAGTTATCAAAATTAGGGCAGCAAATTTGTAGATGTAATCAGTGATCATTCAACAACTTATTAGGGACAACAGATTAGTCAGATAATGGATAATGAAATTAGAAATATGTGGGCTATATAATAATGTATTCATTGCTCTTATGAAGAGATGAGATTCCAATGAGAGTTCAGCTCATAGATTGAGAATCAGACTTATCTTATTTTTGTTTATTAGTTTTGTTTATATTTTCATATATATGCTCTTGATAGATTTAACCATTTATGTATTTAAGGTAGCGTAAATTTATCTTACGTTCATGCAATTCATATCTCCATTTCTGTGTTTATAACACCGGAAGTCGATATTGGTTAGATTGCCACGCCCATTTTATATGACAGTGATTTTACTTCCTTTATTGAGCTACGATCCTAGCCTCTGTATGGACATACAAATATTTAAATATTTTAAGCAAGTGACTTGGCATCAATGCACCCTTCCAATAATAATTTAATCACAACATCTGATTTTATGCTTTAGTCCCATGTAAATAAACAATCATCTTTTATTATTCTTGTTTTCTACCAAAAGAAGTAAAGCTCCGGTAGGGAGGCAATCCTCTAGGTAGCAACATTTTAGTTATATCTAACTGTTATTTCTTTGTTATGTATATTAATAACTTCTATTCTCAAATTCTTTTCTAATATCCTTTGTGAATGTAACATTTCAAGTTGTATTTGTTATTTATATATCTATCCCATTCCTTTAAACTAGAATCCCCAACTATGTATAAATCTTTCCTTAATGCTGGTCTATATTCGTCCTCATATATCCAAAGGAACAATAATTCAGAATTCAAAGGCATTCAAATCACCTGTAGAACTCATATAACCATTACAAGTGTAAACTTCTAGAACTACAATCTTTCAATTCATAGAAAAATTGATATGCTTCAAGCAATAACAAGGTTAATATACTTCAGCAGTAATGACATGGTTTCGAAAGGACATAATAAATTGCGGAATTTAAACACAGGTATAATAACATACTGGTTTCGAAAGTACATAATAAATTGCAGAATTTATACACGGGTATAATACTATACCAAATCTTACTCATTGATCAACACCCCCCACCCAACCATGAACTATACTACAAGTTTTTGGAGCTATGAACTATAGCACAAGTTCTCGGAGCTGAGGGTTCTTGTGGATCTTTTTTATCCACTTGTCTAGGCTTTCTGAGCTTAGTATTTTTTCTCCCAGCCAATTATGAACTATATCACAAGTTCTTCCAGCTGTGAGTTTTTTGTATTTTTTTATCCACTTGCTTAAGCTTTCTCAGCTAAGCTTAACATCTCTAAACAACAATTTAATGGATCTCTCCCTTCCATTGAACTTATCTAAAAATTTTCTTCTATGGTGAAATAAATATCAAATCTCATTTATTAAAGAGCTTTTATCTTTAATTTATATCAGCAAGAATCTAGTTGGTGTCTCATTCCCAACTACATACACCTCATTTATTTACCTAATAATACATAATCATTTACATCATTCATCAAATTCAATATTGAAAGTCTAAATCCACTCTGTACAGATATTCTGTGACGAACGTACACAAATGTCAACGACTTACATTCTACCATGACTGAAAAGATATTGTTGTCTGACAAGATACCATAATGCCAGGGAGGCGTGGTCTGTTTTTCACCTCGGCTCGAGAGTGCCTGATGAAGCATCAACAACTACAGAGTTAATATGGGAAGGTGTAACTTGGTGAGGTCCACCCACGGTATCCAGATCTACGAAAGCAGGCTTTGTGGGCGAAAAAAGATGTTCGGTCTCACTTGTCAGCATAGCCACCACCCGAAACATTGAAGGCCGCAATGCAGCAGCTGCTTGCATGCACAGAAGACCAATTTTAATCACTCTAATTCCTTCCTCCCACGAATAACTGCCCTCCAATGTGGCATCCATAATTTCTAAAGATTTATCTGTTTTATAGAGTCTCCATGTCTGCTTCATCAATATCAACAAAAACATAAAAAAATTAGTTAGCAAGGGATGTAACACCATAAACAATTGAAAAAAATTAGACTCGAAAGATGACATCGACATAAGCCATACTCCTTCGATGAGAAAGTCCATGTCTTCAGACGAACTCTGATTCTTTCTTCCGCTGATAATCTCAAGTAGAAGTACCCCAAAGCTAAATACATCGGCTTTCTCTGTCAACTGTCCGTTTAAGGCGTACTCAGGGGCCATGTAACCTCTGCACAGTTTCATACGCAATCAAATGTCCATAACTTAGCCACCTCAAAACAATATGATTCTTATTTAGATATGCAAGTTTTGTTCCATGTACTTCAATTTATTAAATTACGACAATTAGTTGAGAATCATGAAAATTTCAAAGCAGGAAAATTTTAAGGGATAAAAGGTTAATTTTCCATGTTTTTGGCCGGACAAAAATTAGTCAATTTTGATTTTCTTTTGAAAAATTATTCATATAAAATTATTTTACATTAAAATAACCAAAAAAAAATTACCAACATTTTGCAATTTTCCTATTAAAACTGACTAAAATTTGTCCAGATTTAGATGAATTTCCATTCTTCAAACTTTCTTGTTCTTACGAAGTTCTTGAAACTGCTTACAAAGTTCCTGCCACTTGAGTGCTAACGTGGCTCTGATCTTCTGCAAAGAATCTCGCTAACCCAAAGTATGCTATTTTGGGTCAGTATTTATCATCAAGTAAAATATTGTTTGCTTTAATATCTCTGTGGATGACCCGAATATGAGATCCCTCATGAAGATAGGCCAGACCACGTGCAATTCCAACTATGATTTCACACCTTTTTTTCCAGTCAAGTAAATGACGTTTCGTTGCATCTGCAATGGGTCACAGACCATAAATATATTACCTGAAGATATATATAAAATAAAGGAGTTCAAAAACCATCCAGGGGAGAACGAGTAGAAACCGAATAGAAACTTGTCGAGGCTATTTTTCTCAAGGTATTCGTAAACTAGTAGCCTTTCTGAGCCTTGAACTGCGCAACCAAGCAATTTCACTAGATTCTTGTGTTGAAAAGTACTAATGAGATTCGCTTCATTCATAAATTCAGCATTTGCATGCCTTGTACCCATATAGAGCCGTTTAACTGCAACCACTCTGCTATCAGGGAGAACCCCTTGCAAATAGACAAACTTCAAAATCTATCCTTTTTTTTTTTTTCTTGAATTCTAGTAGGTGCTGCTATTTTCGAATATCTAATTTATTTAATTGAAAGAGATATTAAGCTCTCACCTTATAGATGGATCCAAAACCTCCGTCTCCAAGTTTGTTCTCTAGATTGAAAGTGGAGGTAGCCTCTCTCAAAATGTCGTACTTGAAAATGAGCTTTGGATTGGCTATACTCGGCCCTAAGATAGAATTCTCTTCCCAACCTACGAAAAGAATTACGGGGTGTTTATTTATGTTACACACAATGTACTCAGAAGTGTCTTAGATCCTTAAAAATGAATAAGTTAGCTGCAATTTCAGGACCTCCGGTTCGATAAATCTCCTCCGGACGTTTTAGAAGAGAGCAAATATTCCACTTCCAAAGAATTATGATTGCAATTAATACAATCGTAGCGGCTACTATACCCAGACTTATACCCAAGACGCTAGGTTTCTTGCCTGCTGCATATTTACACAAAAGTATCAGTAACCAGTAATCTATGTTTTAGTTAAACAAAAACACATGAAATCCTACAAAACCCGTGTATTCCTCGACAAAACAAGCTTACCAGAGGATGCGGGAGGACTTTCCCCTGGCGGCAGTGATGGCGGTGGCGCGACAACGGAAGTGTTGAAAAATTCATAAACCTCGTAACGTAAATAACAGTTCTCAGATCCGAATTGTGCCCCAAGAGCTCCACTTTGGCATGAAAATATTTTATCGAAGGCATAAGTTAGGCACGATCTGCAACTTGTCCGGGACATATCTCTCCAACACTACACTAAGCTGTAGATTTTCCCCGTTAGACTAGAAGGTCGCGATGCTGTGTCTGCAGCAAAAAGTTTGGGACTCTGACGAGCTTCAAGGGTAATATTTTTTAGGCAGGCCTTAACAGTATCTGTGAACTGCTGTGGCTGAGTGTTGTTGTTAGTGTTACAGAGAACACTTATTGGCGTACTATTCCTACTCTCAATATCGTTGTAAAATTTATGGTTGTCATAACGCAAGAAACAACCATCTAGTTGAATGAATCCAGAAGTGTTGCGGCATCCCCGAACAAGATTTGCTTTGGCTGTCGATGCGCAGTCCTTGCAATCGGAAGAATCCAAATCTCCCCTGCACTAGACAAGCCCGTAAATAGTACTATTGCTATTTTGCCCCTTCGAAACATAAGTTGAAGTATTGAATCCTGTGGCATAAACATTATTCACTGTTGAATTTGTAATTTCAACCGCGCACGGGCCAACATTTAACGCACCTCAAAACCACCTAGCAATACCACAAACCACCGGTAACTTTATCGCACCGCTTTTTGTTGAAGGTAGTTTCCGTACACAAGAGCTCCGATACAACTTGGAGCTGACGCGTGGATGAGGCGTGACATCAGCCTCTGACATTTATCGGAAGGTAAATGTCGACTAAAAGGGGCCTTCCGATATTCATTTCCTTCGTCCGATCTACTCTTGCATTCTCCGTTGTTGATTGCTCCAAGCTGCATACGGCCAACATTAAAATATTGTGTGGAGTAAAGTTCGGTGAAAAAGTCCTTCCGATATTCACCTCAGCCGTTCGATTCGAGGAAGGTAAATCAACGGTTGACGGGCATCTGAACCTGCATACGGGAAACATTAGAGGCTTAGCGTGGAGTAAAATAAACTTTGGTTGACGGCCAGTTTTAAAATTAATGCATTTAATGTATTGGTCATAGTCGTAGGTAAAAGATTTAATTTTAATGTTACGGCATGTATCGACTTAAATTAAAATAGGCATGGGCATAAGTAATTGTTTTTAAATTTTAATGTTTTTTTATTATTCACGGGTGTGGCGTAAGTTTGGTTTTTACGGAACAAGTAAAAACATATTTTGTTGTTGACCATTCTGTAAGTGAAAAAAAACATAGAACGCACAGCAGTGCAGGAGAAGAAGGGAAGAGGAGAATGAAGAAAACCAAGGGAGAAGAAGCGAAGAGGAGAATGAAGAAAACCAAGGGGAAGTATGTATCAAAACCATGAATTGTTTCACACAGCAGTGAAAAGGTAAAACAGTAAATCCCTGTAATCTTTGTTTTCACACAACAGTGAATGTAAATGAAATATTTACACACAGTGGTGTAAAATTTCAAAGGAGTCAGAGTAATTTTGTTAAAATGTTTTTGTGAATCCCTCTGAGTGAAAGAGGATGAATATGTATCAGTAATTTTGTTTTAATGAATAGAAATCCTTTTATGGTGGTGGAATACTCTGTTCTCAGTAAAAAAAAATTAAAGCTTCCCTGTGCACAAAAGATCCTGGAGTAGAGGAAACAGAGCATTGCCTCTGTGTGCATGAATTTTTTGTGTTTTTTGGATTTCACCACAAAAATCTCCAAGAGTGGTATCAGAGCAGGCTTAGGCTCTTTGTAGGTGACAAAGAAGCTGAAGGGAGGAGTCTTTTGGTTGCACCAGTCAGTTGTTTTAAAATATACAGTCAAGAAATTGAAGCATAACTAAGGAAGCAAGGAATGGCCAACACAAGCACTGGTATGGGTATGTTTAACACCCAGCTCCCACAGTTCAATGGGAAGAACTATGACTATTGGGCAATAACTATGAAAGCCCTGTTTGCCTGTCAAGATTTATGGGAACTAGTTCAAGATGGTTATGAAGAACCAGCAGATGAAAATGAGTTTAATCGATTAACTCAGGGAGAAAAAGATCTGTTAAAGACCAATAGGAAGAAGGACTCAAAAGCCCTTGTATTTTTGTATCAAGCAGTGGACCAGAGTGTGTTTCCAAGGATAGTAGCAGCTAAGACATCCAAAGAAGCATGGAAAACTCTCAAGATAGCCTATCAAGGCATGGAGAAAGTGAAGACAGCAA